>JAGKTI010003832.1:0-22457 GCA_018397915.1 Birgus latro
ATAAAAATCACCAACACCCTAACCCATAACCCACCGACAAAATAAGTGTAGATACAATAATACAAGGGTACTCACTAGGCTTCCAGCAGGAGTACAAGCTGTCAGCACCCTGGCCAGGAATGCGGGTGCAGTTAAAGAGGTAGCGAAACTGATTCATACTCATCGGTTTGCCCTGTGATGGATGGAGTGGCAAAGGATATTAAATGAATGTGTAATCAATCTTCACTCCCTCCTTTTCCTTTCTTTCTCTGTCTCTGCCTCTCTCTCTCTCTCTCTCAATCTATGCATCCATCTTCCAATCCTATGTCGTCCCATGAGGAGCGTAGGAACCTGGGGCTAGGCAAGTTGGTCATGACATTTAAGATGAGAGTGACCAGCCTCACTCATCCCTGAGTAGCATTACGTAAGCAACAAACCACAACCACCCCTTGGATATAAACCTACATAGGCTCCATCCGATTGGAGCACCTTAATTACCCACTAAACCATCAAGCGACATAATTTGGTTATATGGTTACCACCCAGCATAGTAAATGGTTTCCTGGTGAACAAGAAACCATTTGGCTTTCTCTCAGTGTAGAGTCACCCGTAGGAAGAAGGAAGAGGAAAGAAAAATGGAAAGAAAGAGAGAAGAGGGAGTGTAAAGTCACCCACGGGCAGAAGAAAGAGGAAAGAATGAAAAAAAGAAAGACAGAAGAGGAAGTAAAGAAGATAGGAATGGGCAGACACCCAAAGCAGCAATACATCAAGTGAGTGGATGGTGACAAGACTAAAATAAAAGGACCTCAGACTGAAGGGATTTCCTACCTAATGACTGACCGCAGTGGTGGCACATTTCTAAGCGGCTTTAAAGACCTCACAACACCTTCCTTCGCAATTTTTTCTGCACAACACATTTCAATATCCTCTTGCATGCTACTGATGCAAACTAGGCATAACATACAATGCTCTGAATAATATACGGATGCTCAGGTGTAAAATGAAAAATAAATTACAAGGAAGAGATGCTACAAGGTCTCTTACGTCATCTAGAATACAACCTTGGAACTCCTCTCTCTGATCCTGTGCAGTCCATCTGAATATTAGAAGACATTAATAACACATAAGAAAATGTTAAAGTGCAATTTACAAAATAAAATGATGAGGATAAGGCACAATAAAATCTCTTATTCCATTTACAATATAGTTTTTTCACCGTAACTTGGCTGCTATTTTCTATCTTTTCTCACATTTCACAGTTCAGAGGCAGATAAATACAGTGCTACAGCTCTACCTCCTTTGCACAGCACTTGTTTGTGATTAGCATCATATTACAGTGTTAGTCTGTTCTTACAACTCAACATTCTTAGATGGACAGATTTCAGCTTTAGGCCAAATTAAAGTGAAAAGAGTACAGTATAGAATATCTGTATGAGCCTGAGACTCACCCCTTTAGTCTTGTGGGGTTTGATTCGCTGTTCTCGAAGTGCCAGGTAGAACTCTAGCAAAGCCCACAAATACAGTGATCCATACTGAAAACAGAAATTGATATGAGTTAGACGAGGAGGAGCCAGGATTCCAGGTGTATGAATGGTGAGTGAATAAGTGTGTGGCACATCTCACTCGGCAAGCAGATGATTGGTTCTCCGACTTTTTTCTTTTTTCTTGAATTAAGGGACCCTACCTCATCCTAACTATGGCTGGGAAAAAGAGGATGTATGATGATGATGTTCATAGAAAATGAGGTGGAGGTATAAGAATAAGGCTAGTATGAGTTAGAGAGAGAGGACAGCCTGATGACAGGGCAGAATGACAAAAAAAAAAAAAAAAAAAAAGGTTTTACACCTGGTATCCCCAAAGGGCTAAGGCGTTGCGCCTGGGTAGGGGACTTTTGGATTGGAGCATGTAGCATTTTATGACCGGATGCCCTTCCTGATGTCTACCAATGACCCTTGGGTGGATTCAATCCTCCGACCCTTCGGCCAGACCAACTGAGCCACGGCTGCTACTACAGGGCAGGGCAGAATGACATGGAAGTAATTTCTCTGTGGCTACCCCTCCTGAGATTAACCCGAGGAGTCCCGTCGACGTATGGGTACGTCGCAACATTTTGTCACACCTAGACCTATCGACGTACGGGTACGTCACACAATTGCAAGGGTCATAATTTGCACAATTTTCAAGTTTCATGGGTGATTTTTGGCAGGCATATGTGGGAGACCTTCCTCTATCTGCTGTCAAGTGGAGATACTGCCTGGCCCCACCTGACCCCCCCTCCCCCCCCACACTTGGCAATTCACCTGTTAGCAGTGACCTGGCCAGTAAAGACATGTTGCCCCACGGTCTCTCCAATGACGAAATTCACGGTGAAAGTGATTCCTGAGGTGGAAGACAAAGAAATAAAGAAGCTAGAGAAAGAAACAAACAGAAGTGATAAGGTGGTAATGTCATAAAGGAAGGTGCCATATGTGGATGTGTTTGGTGACTGAACAATGCTTCTATTGCCTATATAAATGTGTGAAAACCAATATAGACTTGTACAACACATAAATTCGTAACAAATAAATAAATAAATACGTAATTTAAAGTGGCCTGAATTAGTTAACCCTTCCATAGTTCGTTTTCTTTAGCCAGGTACCCTGAGAAAGAGGGAAAATGTAAGGCTGACTCATCACCTGTAGCACCATTTATAGCCTCAGGAGGGCGATTTCTCTATGAATTCTCAATGTTTCTCACCAAAAGCGAAGATTTGAGCAAAAAAATAAATAAATCTGAAAATGATTGGGACTGGGGGGTATCAGAGGTTGGAAATCGGTCGGGATGGGACAGGTTAAGGGATGTGGTTACTGACATACAGATATATACCAGACTGGGTAACACAGGACTGAAGGAAATCAATGGATACCAGGTAAATATATAAAAGAAAAAGAATGAAAAATTAATAAACTGCCATCATCATCATGACCATTTCTCTTACCCACAGATGGGACAAGGTAAGATCCATAAACAAAGATATAGTTAACCCCTCAATGGCTGTGAGGTAATACATTTGTGGGCACCACAGGCCAACCCCGGGACCGTTTTTTTCGAAATTCGAAAATCTCTATATTTTTTTCTTACGGATGTGAAGAGAAATGTCTGGCACACCTGCCAATGTGTTTTTTAGCTTCCTAAACTCATTCTTTCATTTGCTATGATTTGCGGAAAAATCAATCAAATGACTAAGTCTATCTATCTATCTATCTACAGCCAGACGCCATAATCCCGTGAGGTGTGGCTGCTTGAATTTTGAATTACAGTAAAACCTCGATATAACAGACTTCAATAGACCGGAATTCGCTTTTATCGGACTCGAGGATCTACCGGACTAAACTCCTATATATCTGAAAAAGTCCGATAAAGCCAGAAAGCAGTCCGGACTGCCTGACCACTTCAGCTATGTTCGCCACAATAAGACAAGTAAAAGACATGTTTTTCAGTGCACAGTACAGTATTATTATACCATTTGATTAATGTAGTGAAGGCATAACACAGTACAATACTGCAATGGCGGTGAAAACCACTGATGCAATCTGGACTAATGTCTGATATATCGGAAAAAGTCCGGATTAGCAGGGGTAAGTCCGGATGTCGCTTTTATCAGAATTTCACATTTTTTGGACTGGCTTGGGCCTCAATTAGTCCGTTATAGTGAGGTCTTACTGTAGTTGATTTATGGGGAGGGGCACTAACCCTCTGCCACCCCACTTGTTGACATGCAGGGAACATGTATGGGTTGGGTATATTGCTACCATCCAGTACTGTAAATGGTTTCCTGGCTTAAAAGAAACCATTAGGCTTGTACTTTCCAATAACATGTAAACCAATGGGTGATAAAAAAAAACATGCAGGATGAACTAACAGCCTAAGTGCTTGAGATGGGAGAGTAGGTTCATGTAAACATACCACATTATTGTTTGCAGTTTATTTACATTAATTTGATACCAATGGCATTTGTACTGTATGGCACTGTTTGACACCAACATCTATTAAAGGGTTAAAAAAACAGATAAAGTAGAACAATGCTGTAATCAAAGTTTATCTATCAATATCCAGATACCTTAATTCCAGAGGGGATGGCCACTAACAAATCACCTCCATGTCACACTGTCTTCTCCCATCAAACTACTCTTCCTTCAAAATCACACCACCCTCATTCATATAGCTACCTCTCCACCCCATCTCTCTACTTCACCCTGCATCTCTCCTCCCTCACTACCCATCCACCTCACTCACACACACTCATTAAGTTGCAAGTGTTACACTAGTTTTTCACTTAAAGTTTCTGTAGATTTATTATAAAGTTGTTTTAAAGTCAGAAGAGTGTGTGTGTGTGTGTGTGTATTTACCTAATTGTATTTACCTAATTGTGATATACAGGAAATGAGCTACGCTCGTGGGGTCCCGTCTCTGTTTCTCAATAAGTCAAATTTTGCCTTAAACTCATTTAAGTTTTTAGACCGGACGATCTCTTTGTCCAGGCTATTCCACAGGTCTATACATCTATACGGAAAACTAAATTTCTTGATGTCCTTTGAGCAGCTTGGCTTCTTTAGTTTCATTCCGTGTCCTCTTGTTGCTCTCTCATCCCACACAAACAGATTTTCTCTGTCAATTTTATCTACTCCTATCATAGTCCTGAACACTGCAATCATGTCACCCCTCTTTCTCCTTTCCTCTAAGGAGGGCAAATCCAGCCTTTCCAGCCTCTCCCTGTATGGCAAATCTGCCAGACTAGGGACCATCTTGGTTGCTGTTCTTTGTATTCTCTCAATCTTGGTTATATCTTTCTTTTTGTGTGGGGACCACACTACTGCTGCATATTCTAACCTGGGCCAGATCATGGCCACTATCAATTTTTTCATCATCTCCTCATCCATGTAATGAAATGCCACTCTTATATTGGTCAAGAGTTTATATGTCTCTCTCACTATCTTATTTATGTGCTTTTCAGGTGACAAACTATCCTGGACCAGCACTCCCAAATCTTTCTCTTCTCTCGCTTTTCTAATTGGTTCATTACCCATCAAATAATTCAATGATGGCCTCTTGGTACTTTTACCCATTTCCAATATTTTACATTTTTTTGCGTTGAATTTCATTTCCCACATCCGGCTCCAATCATATATCCTATCCAGATCCTCCTGTAGCATTTTACAGTCCTCTTCAACCTCTACCTTTCTCAAGATCTTTGCATCGTCAGCAAACAGGCTTGCGTAGCTGTTCACTCCATCTACCATATCATTTACATAAATCAAGAACATTACTGGTGCCAACACCGAGCCCTGTGGGACACCACTTGTTACTTCCCTCCATCCAGATGTCCTGTCCTTTATTACTGTCCTCATTTGTCTGTCACTCAGAAAGTCTCTCATCCATTCCAGGAGGCTTCCCTTAAGTCCTCCTATATGCTCTAATTTCCATAATAGTCTCTTGTGGGGTACTTTGTCGAAGGCCTTCTCCAGATCTAAGTACACACAATCCACCCAACCGTCTCTCTCCTGTAGCACGTCAATCGCCCTTGAGTAGAAGCTCAACAAGTTGGAAACACATGACATTCCACTTCTGAATCCAAACTGACTTTCAGTCAAAATATTCATCTCTTCCAGATATTTTATCCATCTATCTTTCAGGATTCTCTCACACAATTTCGCAACCATACTGGTTAGGGACACTGGTCTATAATTCAGGGGTTCTTCCTTGTTTCCTCCCTTATAGATTGGCACCACATTTGCCCTCTTCCATTCCCGAGGCACTTTCCCCTCTTCCAAGGAGCACACAATTAAACTGTGAATCTTATCTGCCAGTTGTTCTCTGCATTCCTTCAGTACCCAATTAGAGATTCCATCCGGTCCTGGGGCCTTCCTTACATCTTGAGCTCCCAGTAATTTATACACTTCCTGCACTTCCACTTTTATATCTTTTATCACTACATTTCTTATCATTCCCTCTCCTTCCACAAACTCCCTTTCCTTAGTGAAAACCGACTGGAAACATTTGTTCATTACTTCAGCTTGCATTACTGGGCTTTTCCCATTTTGACTTTTTGCATTGCTTCCACTACCTCCATCCTACTGATTTCTTCCTCTCTTCTCACCTCCCTCCTTCTCCCAGCCATTCCCCAGCCACTTATACTTGCATTACGTTCATTCCCTATGTTCAACAATTCCTTAAAGTGTTCTCTCCATCTGCTCACTTGCTCTCCCTTCTCCACTAGCAATCTACAACATCCATAACTCTCTTTCTCACACACTCATTTACCACATTCATCCACTTTCTTGGCCTTCCACACTTTCTCCCACTTTCATCTCATTCACATATGGCACTGCACCACCTTACTCACATATATTCTCTCTACAAATGAAGATAATGCAAAAAATAAAACAAAACAAATCTTACCATAGGGGCCTTTTCAGTGGAGGGCTCCCAGGCAGTGGCACTGAGGGGGTTAGATCCAACAGTATTCATCATGGGCAGGATGGGTTCACGGTACGTCAAGTAAGCATAATGTAGCCACCAGTCCTCTAACTGAACAGAAGAGGAGGTACTGAATTATAAAATGTTTTATAATTTGGCAGACATGATATGTGTTGGAGGTGGGGTTGAATCTAGCTCTGTGGTTTGGGTATGGAGTGACTGGTAGAAGTTCAGGGAGCTGTTGCCTCTCATGAAATCAAGAGGGTTCTCCTTCCGTGCTTAGGAAATCTTGTATGTAGCATGTGCTAGGAGTCTAATGCTGTATGGCAGTGAAACCTAGGCAGCTAAGGAAGAGGATGTATGTAGGTTCAAACATACAGAGATGATAATGATTAGAGAGATGTGTAGTGAATACTTGAATAGTGACTTGGGGGCATTAGGATTGTGATGAGAAAGGGAAGACTGAAATGGTCTGGGCATGAGGAGAGGATGGAGGACGAAAACTGGGTGCAAAGGGTAAGACATGTGATGGATGAGGATACGGTTGCAAAACGCAGACCGAAAAAGATCTGGGATAAGGTCCTAGAGCATGACCTCTGAGATAAGAGACAGAACGGCGAGGCTAACAGAGACTGAGTAGGCTGGAGAGCTACCGCTGGTGACCATGGCTGACACATGCAAGCATGGTGGAGCCTTTACAAATGAATGAATGATAGAGGTAAATAAAACAGGAGTTAGTACATGTGACCCAAAAGTCTTCAAAACAATGGAAAGGAAGAAAGAATGGTTTAACAACAGGTGTAGAATGGCACTTGGGGCAACAAAAAGAGCATGGAATAAAGTGACAAGAAGGTATAGTGAAAGGGCTTGGGAGGAATACAAGGAGGAAAGAAATGAATATGTAAGGGTGTGGAGAGAGGAAGAAAGGAAATACAAAAAAGATATTGCAACTAAATATAAAAAATAACCAAAACTATTTGCAGGTTTGTAAATGGTAAAATGAAGGTTATGGACAATACAATATGACTGAGGGAGGGAGATGCAACTTACGAAAGAGAAGAAGAATTGTGCGAAATAATGAACAACAAGCTGCAGTTAGTCTATGTGTTGGAAGAAGAATTTAGGGAAATTGAAATGGAACCCAGGATGGCGAGAATGGTGGAAACGGCTGGTGACATGAATGAGGTGCAATAGCTGATGAGGGACTTGGATGTGAGGAAAGCAATGAGACCAGACAGTGTGGCTGGATGGATCCTGAAAGAATGTGCTGACCAATTAGTGTGGCCAGTTTATGTCATCATTAACAGCTCTCTGAAAAATAGACAGTTACCTAAAGATTGGAAAAGAGCAACTACTAAGCCAATCTTCAAGGAAGGAGATAGGGAAGATCCACTTAATTACAGACCTGTATCATTTAATAGTGTTGTCTGTAAAATCTGTGAAAAAATTATTAGAAAAAGATGAATAAAGTATTTACAAGAAAATGAAGTGATAACCATCCATCCATCCATCCATCATCCAATCACCAAGACAATTGGGTTTTATGAAAGGAAAATCTTGTGTTACTAACCTATTAAGTTTCTATAGCAGGGTAAAGTTGTCATACAAGAGAGAGAAGACTCGGCAGATTATTGTCTATCTTGATCGCAGGGTGTCCTATAAGAGACTGCTAAGGAAGTTGAGGACCTTTGGAGGGGTGCATGGAAAACTATTAAAGTGGATGGAAGATTATCTTATAGGAAGGCAGATGATAATATTTACAAGAGACAAGGTTTCACAATGGAAAAGTGTGAAGAGTGGTGTACCACAGGGCTGTGTCTTAGCCCCAATAATGTTTCAGATATACCAGTACTGTATATAAATGATTTGCCAGAAGGTTTGAATAGTTACATGAGTATGTTCGCAGATGATGCTAAAATCATGAAACATATTAAATGTACTGACAGTTGTAAAAACTGCACGAGGACTTGGACAAAATCCACAGCTGAAGCCAGATTTGGAAAACGGATTTCAATGCCAAAAATTGTCATGTATTAGAAATAGAAGAGAATGAAAAAAAAATGCATTGAACATGTAAAATGGTCAATGACATAATTAGTAAAAGAAAAGGTGAGAAGGACTTGAGAGTGATTCTTTAGGATGATATGTCACCAGAAAAGCATATACACAGAATCATAGGAGGCACTTATGGATTACTGACCAACATGAGAGTGGCTTTTAACTATATGCAAAAGGAAATGCTGAGAGAGTTGATAGTGACCATGGTAAGACCAAGACTAGAGTACTGTACATGGCTATGATATGGTCACCTCATTTGAAGATGCACACTGATAAACTGGAGAGGGTTCAATAGATTGAACAAGGATGATACCAAGCTTAAGGGAACTGATCTACAAGGAGAAACTGGAAAAACTCAAGTTACCAACACTGAACGAGAGAAGGAAAAGAGGCGACTTGATCACAATCTTTAGAAATGTAAGAGAACTGGAAAGAGTGGATAGAGAGGATCTTTTTGTGTTGGATGATGGAAGAACAAGAGGTAATGACTTCAAGCTGGGGAAAAGTAGATGTCTTAATGATCTTAAAAAAGGTTTTGTTTCTCGAACAGAAGCACAGGTACTTGGAATGACTTAGACGAGGAGGTGGTACAAGCAAAAAAAAATATTCATTCATGTGTTTAAAACTAGACTGGATTAATGTAGATATGGAAAGAGGACAACATGAGTTTAGCTCAATTCCTGTATACTACAAATAGGCAAATACTGTAGGTAAATACATGTACACACACACATACACACACACATGCTCACCCAGTTCCTCTTCTTATCAGCATGAGCAAGCAACTTCTTATGGAGTTCTCTGCCGATGCCCAACTCAAACTTCCTCACTATCTCTTTCGTTGTTTCATACTCCTCCTGTGTAGCATGAGGTCGCACAGTTTTCAAGTACCTGGGTTGAAGGGGACAGTCAATAAATGTTTGTACAGTATTTCTAGATCCAACCAGTCGGTCCATTCTCCACTCCTTTGTTGCCCTATCAAGAGTGCTGGGGTCCAGAACAAGGCGGCTCAGTCCCACCCACGCTAGGTATTAATACAACAGGAATTAGGATGATTGATGACAATGACAATGATGATGATGATGAGTGAATGCAGGAAGAAGGTATGTGAAAAGGATGGTGGTGCATCATGGAAGAAGAAGTCACTGAATATGGAAATAAATGTTAAAAGACCCTTTTATCATGGCCAATTCTCACAGGATATAGCACTAGGTGATATATACCATGTAGTTACCATCATCACCAACAACATTACCAGATTCATCCCAACCCTGATTCCCACCTAAGTACCAGGATGAGGTAGGACCCTGAAATTAAGAAAAACATAACAGAACTATCAAACAGCATGTCCAGTGAAATGATCCACATTATCATTCACATACTGAAAGGAAAGGGGAAATGTTTCTCCAAGCTAGACCTTATTAGATCATATAGCTCTGTTGGGTGACAGGAGGGCGTTACCCCTCTCGGCATGGCAGCTACTGGGCGTGGCTCACACTCATGACCCCCCAGTCCTGAGTCCAATGCTCTACCACTGATCCACCCTGCCCCCATTCACATACTAAGTAAACCTTTGAAATCTTGGGTTCCACAATCTAAAACTATGCAATTTTTATCAGATGAGGAAAATATCAATGGTCAAATACTGTATTGCAGAGCTTTCTTTAACCATTTCACCATGAGATGTTAAGGTCTCATGAGATGCATTAAACAGTCTGTGGATAACATAACAAAATGAAACAGACATCCTGGAGCTGCAGGGATTAAGATTAATTGAAGGACTGCTGGTATAATCAGTTTATCTATCAATTTTCTCTCTCTCTCCACTTACTGACCTATCAAGTGTCTGGTGCAAGGGAGGAACAGGCACACTTGGAAGGTCTTCATCATACTGAAATGTCTTCTCTGTTGTGGTCAGGTAAATCTCATGCTCCTTCTTTTGCCTCCCATCCCCACAGCTGTTGGTACTCTGAAAATAAAACCATCATCATTTTCAAAATTGTCATCACTGGTATCATCATTATTATCATAATTTGCATTATCAACAATGTCATCATCATCATCATCACCATTGTAACAGTGACAGTATCATCATCACTGACCTCATTATAATTAAGCAATCTTTATAATTATCCCTATCACCACCTCTAACAATGTCATTCACAGGGCTTATGTTCAGATGAGTCTGGATCCACAACAACAATGTTTTCTGTACTCACAAGACTCATCTTGTGTGTGTGGTGTGTGTCACTATGGATGAAAGACCAGTGCACCACCAGATGCTGCGTGTCAAGGTTCTCTCAGCTCCAACATCAAATGCAATCAGCTCTCAGAGTCTAATTCCTGAAATAAATAAGATGTTTAAATACTGTACATGACTCATTCACTTCTCTCTCCCCTGTTTTGTAAAAATAATAACATTCACTGCAGTAAATCTGTGTTTTAGTAAGAGCGTGTCCACAAGTGTTAAATGAGTTATTTGAGAGGAGCATGTGGAGTTAAGCCATATGGAGAGACAGACTGACAAATGAAGGAGCACTGTGGTGTGGATGTGGATGTGAAAGAAAGCATTAGGAGAAATAAAATAAGATGGCTTGGCCATGTGGAGAGGATGGAGAGCAAGAGACTTACATGGAGTGCATGTGAGTGAGGTGGAGGGAGTGAGACCGAGGATGAGATGGAGGTACTGTATATCAGAGAGGGTGGAGCAAGTAGGAGGGAGGGCAGTGAAATGGCAGGGGACAGGGAAACATGGAGGAGATTTGTTTGTGGCCACCCCTTAAGGGATTAAGATATCTGGCTATAGACAATTAGATAGAAAGTGTCCAAACATGTTCTCGAACGTGTTGAAACACAGCTGGCAACATGTCTGGATACATGTATGCAGCAGTATTTTGACAGATATATGTAAACATGTTTCAGTGCAGCTCTGAAATTAATGGAAGCAAAGGTGTATACAGGGCAGCTAAGACTTCATCATGATGTTGCCATCATGATCTGGACACTGCTGTTCGGAGCATGTCTATAGCTTGTTCATTTCTGTGTTGTTTACATGTTGCCAGTAGCTAACTGTTCCAGCACACGGGTGGATACACCCTGACACACATAATACATGTAATCCTTATTATAAGTCACCTTTTCTCATTTTCTCTCAAAATTTAGTTTACCAAAATTACAGCAAAACTGCCTGCTACAGCTCCACTGTCGTTATTATTTTTTTTCTTTAATGTTTCTGACTCTGGGCATAGGCTTCACAGCCTGTCCCCATGGTCCAGTAGTCCTCCTGCATACCATACACCTCCACCTGTAAGGTTAATTTTCTAGTTCCAGTTGTAAAAAAAAAAAAAAAAAAAAAAAAAAAAAAAAAAAAGCTCTGAAGCACACTCCTTACATATTTTGAGGACTGCCTGTAGATATAAAAATACCATAAAAACCACACACATCAGTACATTTACCGGTAAAAACTTGCAGTCAACGAGTAACTTAGCAGAGGTAACTGTGGAAATAATGCTCCACATTACTGGTAATCTGTAATTCTGACTCTGAAACTTCCTCTACCAATCATACCATACAGTGGCTAGCTAATTAATGTAATACTTTCTAAGTGAATATATAATTATAAAGTATTCACATCTAATTACCTACCTAATATGGGACTAAACTTTTTCTACAATCTACAACTCTGTATCTTGTTCACAAAAATCTCTTCACTACAGTACATTTACTCAAGTCTGACAAAGATCACTAGCCTTTTAAGTTTGGTTGATGGCCAGGTGTAGTTAGGCTGGAAGGCTGATTTGTATACTAGTAGCTAATAATTATGAACATTCATTCCTATATCATAAACAAGGTTCAACAAAATTCAGGCAATCATGACACAGTATCCAAGGAGTGAACACACTTCTGTGAGATTAAAACATATCGACTATTGGATTACAAATTATTCCAGCTTATTTTTTCCTTCATCCTCATGATCTCATTTAACTTAAACACTCCTTACACTGAAGGAAAGTCTACCATTATGTGTAAATGGGTATACTGAATTATCAAATCGGAGGTCATTGACCGAACTGCCACTTTTAACTGGAAACACAGTACAGTATATACAGTATTATAATTTTTATCACCATAGATGTTCATACACACCTAATTATCTGAAATTTGGTCAGTTCTTAAAAATTCAACTATTAATAAAAAATCAGGATTCAGTGCAAAAATGTAGCTATGGTACTAAGGCTAGTGGGTGTTTCACCTTTAGCTGACCAACTTCCCTTGACAGACCTCTATTCTGAATTTATATTGATTTATAATGCAAATATATTTATCTGCACTTGAAATGTGGAAAGGATGGAGAGTGAGAGACTGACAAGGAGAGTGTATGTGAGTGAGGTTGAGGGAAGGAGAGGGAGGGGGAGGCTAAGGATGAGATGGAGGGATGGAGTGGAGAGGTATATGAGAGAAGGGGGTGTGAGTTGGAAGCACGGCTGTGCAACAGGGAGGGACAGAGCGACATGGAGGCGATTTGTTTAGATAGAGACTTGAAATCAATATAGTGGTAGATGGTGGCGACCACCATCCACTCACTTGATGTTGTGCTGCTTACTTCTTCCTTAGCCTTTTTCATACTTTTTCTGTACCTGCCCTCCTCTCTTCCTATTTCTCCCATCTTTCCTGTCACTTCTTACTGCTTTTCTTTCCTTTACAGGTGTCTTTACATTGAGTGACAAGCCAAATGGTTTCCTGTAAGCCAAGAAACCATTTACAACGCTGGGTGGTAACCATATAACCGAACCATATGTGCTCCTTACGTGTCAGCAAGTGGGTTGGTGGAGGGTTAGTGGCCCTCCCCGTAAAATAAATAACTCAAAGTCAAATGACCACCCCTTACGGGATTATGGTGTCTGGCAATAGATAGATAGATAGAAAAGAAATCAATATTTATCTATCTATTGCCTAAGCCTTAATCCCATAAGGGGTGACCACAGACAAATCACAACCTTGTTGCACTGTCCTCTGCAATTTTGCAGCCCTCCCCCCAGCTCACACCCCCCTTCTCTCATATACCTCTCCACTCCATCCCACCATCTCATCCTCGGACTCCCCCCCTCCATCTCATTCACATACACTCTCCTTATTAGTTTCTTGCTCTACATCCTCTCCACATGGCCAAACCTCCTCAATGTATTTCTCCTAACGCTTTCTATCACATCACAGCGTGCTGGCAATCTAAAGGGAAAACAACTGCAAACTTTAGCAGGTTTTCACTTTGAACCCAGACTTTTTTATTAACAGATAATTTTTACAAAAATTTCTAACCAGATTTTAGATACTTGTGTGTATGAACCTATGTGGTGACTAATAATATACAGTAATATTTTCCCAATTAAAAGCACTGATTCTGTGCCAATTCAGTAAATGACTGTCAATTTGGTAGCTAACACATCGCACCATGTGTAACTTGTTAAAAATCTCTCCTAAGTAGAAGAAAAGTCTGAAGATAGCCAGAAGAAAATATAAATGTTGTTGTTTTACTGAACAGATTAACTAATCATCGTCAATTTTTTATAGCTACAGTTGCGGCTGTCATGGAAGGAAAACTGAACTTCACGAATATTAACTTCTTATATCAAGAATCATGATAATTAATGATTCTAAAGAAATTTATTTTTATGGGTTTAGCTATAATACCATGAAAATGAAGTAAGTCTTACCTAAAGAGAATATGAACAGATCATAATGTAGTGCTGCTGACTGTATAAGGGGACAACTATAATCCCTTCACCTGACCCAGATTTTCATCCTCTTGCAGCTCATGTCATGTAGCTTAGTGACTGAAAAATACACGCTATAGCTATACATCCTCTCTAACTGCATTTCTTCAAGACTAGTAGCATATGCTAGTCTTAACATTTTGTTACAACTCAGCATTAAAGACTGAAAGATGAAATTTTTAGACCAAGTTAAAGTTAAAATGCTGATGGACTCTGAGATCCATATCCCAGTCTGAGTTCCATTTTGACAGCTACACTTAGGATCACATTCCTGTTGGTACCATATAGAAAACTTACTAACACCTCTTCCTTGGTGGTTTGTTTAGCTTAGTCTTTCTATTTATCTACCTACAGTATAGCCAAATGCTTTAATCCAGTAAGGGGTGGCCACAAACAAATTTCCTCCATGTCACCTCGTCCTCTGCCATGAGGCTGCCCTCCACCCTTCTCACATACTGGTACCCTTCTCTCATGGGCTATATCTCTCCATCCTGTTCCTCCACCTCATCCTCAGTCTCCCCTTACCCCCTCCCCTTCTCCAACTCACTCACACTCTACACTCTTCTGGTCAGCATCTTATTCTCCACTCTTTCCATATGGCCAAATCATCACAGATGCATTTCTCTAAATAAATTAAGTCACCCACACCTACACCACAAAGCTCCTTCATTAGTCTATCTGTCTCTCCATGTAGCTCCAAATGTTCCTCTTAATTCATTTCTGCTGGTATCACTCCTGACTTGTCTCCTTCCAACACTGTTGATCCTTCACTTCCATACATTAAAGCATGAATCATAATACTGTACTGTCATGCAAAGACTTGTCTACTTCCATAGCTTAGTACAGATTATTATTTGCTTCTATTTTAATTCTACCTCTTTAACATGGGTACTTACTTCCATAGCTTAGTACTGATTATTATTTACTTCTATGTTGATTCTACCTTTCTGACATGGATACAGCATGCATGACTATAATAAATTATCAATGTG
Organism: Birgus latro; assembly: GCA_018397915.1. Taxonomy (NCBI): domain Eukaryota; kingdom Metazoa; phylum Arthropoda; class Malacostraca; order Decapoda; family Coenobitidae; genus Birgus; species Birgus latro. The sequence goes on from JAGKTI010003832.1 coordinate 15,257, forward strand.
GGGGACTGAACAGGGAGGCTGCCAGGGATCGAGCAGCATGAAGAGCCGCCATTAGGTGACCAAGGCCAACGCATGCAAGCATGTGGGAGCCTTCAAAAACGAAAACGAAAACGAAAACGAATGTGCCATATGCAGAAATAAACAGGTACTGGGTAAGGAGGAGCTGCTGGGGAGCCTCCTTAGCAGATGAAATTACAGGCCTTCATATTATGGACCTTTAAAATCTGCAGAGGTGCTGACGAGGGGCCTACACATGATGGCGCTGTGCACCCTGGGTGGAGCAACTGTGATGTCCACTCAGGAGCCAAAGTTCCTCATATACAGTATCCCTCCACCTTGTCATGGAAAAGAACCTTGGTCCAATCCTGGTGAGGCACTGATTCCCTATACAATATATTGTACTGCACCTGCAGGATGGCCTTAGAGAAGAAGTTGCTTATCTGTGGTTGACAGGTCTGTCAGCCAAATGGACCAGGGTTATGCAACAATCTACAGAAATAAACCAGTAAGGAAGAGGTGTAATGAAGTCATATGTCAAGGAAAATATGGCCCACAGTTTGCTGAGCTTAGGTCTGTTTGGTAGGCTTTGTTGAAGAATGTTAAAAAAAAAATTAAAATGCACCTACTGTATACAAATATTGCACAGGAAAATGTTGGCATTCTGTTCTTGAAGCTTTACACTGAGATACAGGTTGTATTTTGACTGTACTAGATTGTAACAACTCTCCACCTTGAAAGCTCAGTTATTACAACATATAACACTATATAAACACTACTGTAACCATTTACAATGCTGGATGGTAACCATATAACCAACCCACAGGTGTTCCTTACATATCAACAAGTGGGTTGGCTGAGTGTTAGTGCCCCTCCCCATAAAACCACTAACTCAAAGACAAACGGCCAACCCTAATGGGATTATGGCATCTGGCTATAGATACGGTAGACAGATAAGAAGAATATTGTGCCAATCATGAAGAAGTGCTATGGAAAGGATGTGGAGCTGTAGTACTGTCTTTCTCCTGCCTGTGAAGTACATGATGAAAGGGCAAAAATCTGGCCCAGGTTGTCGTGTTCAACATTATGTTAACGTTATAACCTGTACCATTAACTTGATAAGTACTCTGGACTAAGATTCATTAAACTTAAATAATTTTCTTCTGTTTATATCGGGCTTCGTTCTGAGTAACAAACTAATTTTTAAGGTAAATTTTTACTTTCAGACAATCGGGAATCGTGATGTTTTGATCTGTTTTTTCGGTATTTTGGACAATTCTGACACTTTTCTTCCATGGCCTTTTTGTCAGAAATTAAATTTATTTTACTAAACTAACCTAACCTAATGTAACCTAACCTCCAGGAGTAAAATAATTTCCGAATGGGGTAATGGGGGTTCATTATAATCCTTGGGGAACATACGATACGTTAATGGTGCTAATATTCCTGAACCGCGTATTGTCCACTTGTAATACAATTTTTACGTTGGTACACCTATTATCGTAAATGCCAATTGGACGGAAAAGATGATCATATATCTGGGGCTATTTCAACACCTACGATGCTCTGAAATCACAAGCGCACACTTGAACTTTGTACCTTTACCAGAGGTCAAGTTCGACTGCCTGTGACAAGACTGAGGATTACAGGTACCTGGTAAGATGGTAAACGAATGATAACAGCCTCATACTTATGCCTCGTCCCGCTGTGTGGCTCCGACTTTTGCTTGAAATTTCTTTTCCCCCGTAGAATTTTTGTATATGATTACTTCGTTCATATCCTAGAATTAAAAAAAACAAAAACTCTCTAAGTATGATATTGATCTACATAAAATCTTTTATCTTCAAATGGCTGTGCATTGTAGGCAGACTCTGATTACCTCAATACTGATATTCGGATACAGTGTTTACAAGGCCAAAATACTTTTCAGTGAAATTAGCGATAGGTAATCCTGTGTCAGACTCGCAAAGGTTATACTCTCTTAAAAGGTGCAAATGATATTTATTGTACCATATACATAGTTACATAGAGGTTAAGATGTAAGATACAAAGCACATTCATGTTGACAAGCACACAGTATAGTGACGTGACTAGCACCTTTCCTCCCTAGCTCTAAGACGGGGCCCTGGGAGGCTGGGAGCGATGTGACGAAATGCCGAATCGGCAGTCATTAGCCGATTTTGATTTGATTTTATCACATTTATATTTGTAAAGGTGTACAGAGTACTTATACGACAAGAGAAGGTGGTGGATCTTGCCACACACCTCCTTCGGCAAATACCGTAAAACCAAATCGGGCAGAGGTTAGGTTAGTGATTCCCGCTTGTCGGATTTTTTTTTTTCTCCATCTTTCTCTCCTTACTCTCCTCTTCTCTTTTGCCCAACCTCTTTTCTTGGTGTGTCCGTGTTTCTTCCAGCTTTTATTTTCCCTCTGCTCCTACGGTACCATATATCTATGGTACGGCTTGGTGCTAGTTTTTCATTATTCCTTCCTTCCCTTGACATTACGATGTGAAAGCAACTGCAGTGGGAATACTAAAGCCTTCATCTACTGAAGGTCCCAGAACAAGAAAGAATTCTTACGGGAGCATACTCGTATCCTGCCATAAACGCGAACGTTCATGATTGCTCGCTCGGCAGTTTGCATTCTTTTGCTAAGTGTAAATCCACCCTTACATATAATAACATTAATATATTCCATAAGCATTTAGGTGAAAAGTGGACTAAAATTCTCTGAATAAATACAGAATCTCTAATGTTATAATTAAATAACTGAAGATATATATGTGTGAACTCATAAAATTTGTTTTCATCGCCTTACCGTGCTGGAGACTGTTGGGTCACAAACCGTTACCATATTGCAGGTTAGACGTCTTTCTTGCTTACTGATTCTTTTTCCCTGTTTTAGAACTGGTGTGGGTACTTAAATTTGTTATAGGAGCTTTGAATGTCTTTATATTTTCATGTAATTTTTGAGGACTGGATGATTCAACTTCTAGGCTTATACTATGTAGATAAGCTTCTGTCCATATCAGGTTGTAATTATATTAACACTGTGGTAGGAAGGTAGATAGGTATAACACAATGGTATATAGGTAGGTATAACGCTGTGATAGGAAGGTAGATAGTTATAACATTATGGTATATAGGTAGGTATAACACTGTGACAGGAAGGTAGATAGGTATAACACTGTGGTATTTAGGTAGGCATAACACTGTGGTAGGAAGGTAGACTGGTATAAGACTATGGTATATAAGTAGGTATAACACTGTGGTTGATAGATAAGTAGGTAAGTAGGCACTGTGACAGGTGGGTAGGTAAACACAGTGGGAAGATAGGTAGGTAAGTGGGTAGGTAGGCAGGCACTGTAGTAAGCAGCTAGGCATTGTCGTAGGTAGGTGGGTAGGCACTGTGGAGGATAGGCAGGTAGGGACTGTGGGAGGAAGGGAGGGGAGACTGGTGGGTAGGTAGGTAGGCAGGTGGGTAGACAGAAACGTGGGGACTATGGTAGATAGGTAGGTGGGCACTGTGGTATATCAGTAGCCAATGTAGTATGCAGGTAGGCTGGCAGGTAGCAGGGAACTTCGGCAGACTGCTATAGATTACCCTCCTTACGATGTGTAGAGGCCTGAGGCTAGGCTAGGCTACTGTGGTCCAGTACATTCAAAAGTAGCTGACGACCAGCCAGCTTCCCTCGGTGGCGTTCACCATCCCCACTAAGTGTGCTTTACCTGTTTTAAGCACAGTTTTAGTAGCAAATTCTTCTAAATAGTACAAAAAACATCATTTACTTACATGTCAGAGTTTATCCTAGACACCAAGAAATAGCCCAGTGATCGCACTACTGCCCTAAACCTCTCTCTCTCTATTTACCAAGGTTACTTCCCCCAAAAAAAGACGGGGGGGGGGGGGTAGCCAAGACAGGACGACACACTCCCAATTTACTCATCCACACATCCACACACACACATTAACTCGTATTTTAGCCCCAAGGGGAGAAGGGACAGATCCTTACCGCACCACACCGTCCGAGGGTCAACTGAGCAGTACAATCAGCGACATCAGCAGAAGGGCCCGACAGCACTTCATAATGGACCAATCCCCTTACCAGCACGTGACCTGATCAGCTGATTAGACCAAATGCAGGAGAATATCCCTTCTGGGCCGCGTCACCATTCATTCATTCACAATTTCCCTCCAGTCATCCCTGTCACGTGCAGCCACTCTTCTTTGATCTATAGACACCCCTCTCACATCTAACGCTCTTTTCACACTGTCCATCCATCTTATTCGTGGTCTTCCTCTCAGCCTTACACCACTCACACCCGATCCAGTTCTCTTTTTCACCAATCACTCTTCACCCATTCTCTCCATATGCCTAAACCATCGCAACACTCTCTACTCAGCTCGATCAGCCATCTCCCGCTTAACTCCAGTTCTTCGCACTTCATTTCTCACTCGATCCATACGCGTTACTCCACACATACTCCTCAGACACCTCACCTCCATTACATTCAAATCCTTTCCAAAAACACATCCCGCAAATCTTCAAAATTATGTGCTGGAGAATAAGTTTTTTTTTTTTTTTTATGCATGGAAGAAGGAACCAAAGGCCACGGGCCTGCACACTGTTCCTTCCAAGAAAAAGCAAAAACAGTACAAAAGAGAGCCAAATTCAAGATCCGTTCAATTCGAGATGCCTGGACACACTGCGTTTGAAAGACTGGAGATCATAGGAAGTAGGGAATACAGACAGAGGAAGACAGTTCCAGAGTTGACCAGTTGCATAAATAAAAGACTGGGAGTAACGGTTAACTCTTGCATTAGAGAGTTGGACAGAAAAGGGATGAGAGTTTGTTGCTAGACGGGTACTACGTGCCCGTCGTAGAGGTGGAGGGATGCAAGCAGACAGTTCAGAGGAACAGTGACCATTGAAGTAGCGATAGAAGAGAGATAAAGATGCAACAGTGCGGCGAAGAGATAATGGTTGAAGGGAATCAGTAAGAGAAGGAGAGTTAATGAGACGAAAAGCCTTTGCCTCCACCCTATTGAGAAGAGCTGCATGTGGGGAGCCTCCCCACACATGAGAGTTGTACTCCATACACGGGCGAATAAAACCCGTGTACAAGGTCAACAACTGTGCAGGGGTAAAGAAAGTATGGAATCGGCTTAGCACACCTAATCTCTTGGAGGCAGATTTCACAAGAGATGTAATATGTTCTTTCCAAGACAAATCCTGAGAGAATGAAACCTCAAGCATGTTCAAGGATGATGCAGGACATAACTGTTCATTATTAAACATTAGTGGGTAGTACGGATAATTACAAAAATATCGGTAAATAGGTTAAAAAAAAAATGCCTGTCAGTACATCCATTTGCATTTTGAATCAATATTCAGGCAAAATAGAAGTCTGCCAAGGCGAGTTGGCTATTTAAAGGCTAAACACCCGCTAACTTTAGTACATTTTCGCTCTGAGTCCTTACTATTTTTCATTATTAGTTAAATTAAACACAATTCTTTGACGGGATTTAAGATCACTAGGTGTGTCTGAACCTATATGCTGATAAAAATTATAACAATTTTCCAATGAACAGTGTCGATTCCGTAAATGACTGCCGATTCGGTAATTCGTCGCACCGAGGGGAATCACACATTACTTCGGTTATGGCAGGGGTTCTCAACCTTTTTAATATTATGTACCCCTTGAAGTCTTTCAGTATTGGTCACGTACCCCTTACCCACGTAACTGAAAACCACAAACTTGGCCATGAAACCATTACCAGTTATTATGGCTGCAGTGCAGGCACATGACCGTAGCCGCAAGCAAAATCCATGACAACTTAAACGTGGAAAAAAAAAATCAGACTACAAATACACTGGAAACCATTAAGCTGATCTCAACGTACCTGAGGGTGAGGGTAGTGAGGGAAGAGTGGTGAGTGGGTGATAGTGAGAGGCGAACAGTGCGTCTCACTTTGGTACCTGTTCGGTACGCGTGAGGAGAGACATGATCGATAGAAAACGAGCAAGGGTGCCTACTGTATTATGGGTTTGCAAGGTTGTGTGGCAAGTGTAGTCCAAGACAGCTTTCTCTCAAATGACATAACTCCAAGAGTTTCCTTGTTAACGTTGTCACTTAGTGTCCTGGTTCTAGTGGAGGACACATCTAGCCTAGCACATGTAGGGCACTTTCTACAAACAGGTTTGCAGTTATTCAAAACCGAAGTATTTTGAGAAACCTGTCACGTACCCCCAAAATTCCTCTCACGTACCCCTGGGGGTACGCGTACCCCAGGTTGAGAACTCCTGGGCATGGTAATATAAAAATGAGCATGAGAGAGAGAGAGAGAGAGAGAGAGAGAGAGAGAGAGAGAGTGGTGGAGCACAGAATGAAGTATAGATGAGTTATGTGTGTGTGCGTGTGTGTGTAAAAGGGGTCGTGAAAATGAAGCTACTGAAACTGGAAGGAGGAGGAGGAGTGAGAGCTAGACATAATATTATTTGACGTCTATACATAATGCTTTTTCCTATGTCATAATGCGTACTAAATCTACACAGAGAGATACTGAGAGATTGTCCTCGATACATCAATAATTCATACTTTTATCACGACTAAATCAAGGTTACAATCTAAAATATTAACATTACTCCTTTCACCTCAACTTGGCCCAGGAGTTTCGTCTTTCTACACCTTATTTACAATTTACGTATACTTTTTTTTTTACCTTAACTTGGCCCATATGTTCTTCCTTTTGCACCATGCTTCACCAAATCAACTAAACCATGCTCTATTCACCCTAATTTCTCCCAAATTTTCATGCTTTATACCTTCTTGCATTTTATTAACTATTTTCACTTTAACCTGCTCAGATTTTCGTCCTTTTGCACCTTATTTACTAACTTCACTCCTTTCACCTTAGCTTGGCTCAGATTTTCGTCTTTCGCATCTTATTTTACGTAGCTCAGCGGCAAAGACAATACTACGGCTCTACATCCTTTCCATTATCACTTCTTCGTGAGTACCATATCGTATCTAGTTTTAATCTATTGTTACGACTCAGTTATGCAAGATGGAGAGATGACACATTTAGATCAAGTTGAAGTGAAAAGAGTACAGCGAACATGCAATGGTCAATTTCTTTATCTACCCGTCAGTCTGTCAGCTAAAGTATTGACGTTGTATATATATACAGTATATATAT
>JAGKTI010003832.1:32422-54350 GCA_018397915.1 Birgus latro
GTGTGCGGGCGAGAACTTCTAGGGGTTACCGTGATTAGGAACGTCCACCCGCACCAGCAGGCATTTGTTGTGGACGCGGGGTTACTTTGGGATCCACAGTTATTTTGCTTGGTGATCAGGGACGTGGCTGAAAACACTGTCGGTGCTGCTTTCACCCGTTTATTATAATACGTAAGTCGACCCGGATGTTACTCTCTAGAGCGGATTAATTTAAAGAAGATTCGTTGCCCCTTTCAGCTCACGTATGACCAAGTATAGTCAGATTGGAGGGCAGATTTAATTAGTAATCAAGGAGACTCATTCCTACCTCATAACTGGGGCTCATGGAAAACACAACTAAAACTGAGTATTCGAGCGGTACGAATTATTCAGTTCTGTCAGATAAAAACAGTCCAGTGATAGTGGCGTTAGAGATCACAGCAACATTACACGGATGACATATTATATCAAAGATACTGCTGGAAGTCATGGACGTGGAACAAAGACGCGTTAGTGCGAGAGGTGAACGTCAAAATCAAGCTTGGGACAATTCAGAGTTCAGGAGAAACAAGGAGATCGTGTGATTACATGTTTAACTTCCATCATACCACTGTGCATTAACCCTTCCTTCAAAATGACTTAGGCCCCATCAACACTAAATACTTGCTGTGGGCGGGTGAGGATGGAACTTTGCATATATCCTATACAAGTGGCCCCAGTGGACATGGGCGGGGGCATGCAAGATCTTCTATGTGTTATGATGACGCAGAACTCCGGTTCATTACACCGCTGTCCATTGAATTGTTTGCTTCACCACGACACACTATACTTCACTTAGGAGACTGAAATTCTGTGTTTACAATATTTAGTATGGCAAGATCACTCAGTTATTTATCGGGAGCAATGTTGACTAATCTCGAGCACTACTGAATTTCCCACCAAGTTTCAGACCTCGAGGTAATGGGCTACTTTTCGATATTGAAAATCGTCGCCAAGATAAGTCAAGATATTTATTTTTCCCATTGCGATAACAAGCATCAGATATTATGAATGGTCCGTTTGATAGGGCAAGTTTGTGGCCATTAAAAAATTACTCCTACGTACTGGCAGCACACACACGTACATACATACATAACAAAACTGTCTGTCTGTTTCTCTCTCTCTCTCTCTCTCTCTCTCTCTCTCTCTCTCTCTCTCTCTCTCTCTCTCTCTCTCTCTCTCTTTCAAATATACAGACAAAACACATACAGTTCACAAACATAAACATAATACAATACTGCAGTTGTACACAGATTCATACAGACAGACCATGTAAAGAAGCCACTATACCGCGTTTAACCTGACCTGACAGAGATCATTAATCCCTTCCAGCTCAGTTGAAGACCAGGTGTAGTCAGACTGGAAAGCTGATTTGACTAGTAACCAAGGAGATTCATTCCTACCCCATAACTAAGACTCATCGAAGTTCATACAGCCACAGTTTAGCATTCAGCGTACACAAGGGACCCATTTCTCTCAGATGAAAGCAGAAATATTATAACTTTTCACTTCCATCATGGCCACGATACCTGTGACGTAGCGTAGAATTATCGTAGTAGAGAACGTCACGGCTGGGGATCTTATAGAGGTCGTTGTAGATGATGGTGACGTCGTTATAGAAGCGGTCGATGATGTTGTTCACCTTGTCCCTGGGTGCAGATTATAGACACGTTACGACATATAGTTATAAGAGGGATTATATAGAAATTTGGGTCTTTGTTTACAAGTCCACTCTCACTCGCTTTTACATCCAAATATGTTTTTCCTGATATCTGTGCGATTAGTTTGAGTTTTATATTCTTATCTACCGTCACTGACACCTAATCAGGAAGGACTTCAACCCCGCCGGACTCTCGTTAATTTATCAGTCTCAGACTTTGTCCAGGAAACGTCATAGAACAAAAGCCTTATACAGTACAGATATATGCTACTTACCGGTACTGGAAGCAAAAATTATTAATGTCTTCTGAGAGTGAGTTAGTAAAATAAGATCGAATGTTAAGAGTCTACTGTCTTACGAGTACTGAAACATATTGAGTTAATGCTACTGTTATACTACAAGATAAGGCATGATACACATTTCAATAGTGTATATATGGGATAAAGCAGATCCAGGTACCGCATATGTCTAACATGGTATCTTAAAAATTCTGATACGATATACAGGGTGTCCCGTGAGAAGGGCGACAAATTTTAGTGGTTATTCTTGGGCTAATTTTTAGTAGGAAATTCAATTATAAACACGGGTTCAATCACCACCAGCCATGAAACAACAATTACTAATGACTTTCGGGGCAAAATGATTCCCCTTTCATAATTAACCCATAAGGTTGTTAGTAACTGTGCTCCATAAGAGAGAGAAATGAACCTATGATAAGCAGCCAGCAAGGTAAACAAACAACCAACTAACTTTCACTCTCTAACTGTCTTTAATTTTTCCTTACTTCTCCTTTCGACCTCATTCCTCTCCTCCATCTTTCCATTAAGAAAAAAAAAAGTTGATGTTGCATTTCTTACTCACTATTACCCCAAGAAAAACCTGCTGAATTACGGCACACATTTATGGATGTCATAAATTCTGATTAAAAAAAAAAGGGGTGTTTGAGGCAGAGTTACAAATATTGGCAGAGAAAGTTTTAGGCCACACAATTTTATAAAACGTTACAAAGGTGGAATTATATGGAGCTATATTCACCACTGTCACAAACAAAGCGATAATCAGTACTAACAAGGGGTAGTTGAGGTGATGGGGGCAGTAGCTGTTGAATCTTCCGGCACAGTGGGGTCTGTCGGCTCCAGGTAAAGTCGGCCCGATAATACCTGCAACAGCACCATATCATCATCATCATCATCATCATGAGATTCCAATGTACGGTTCGAACTAGTTAGCTATTCCTTTACACAACTAAGATTTTGAATCAATGAAACAAGATTATATTCCTTCTGATTCCAGCTTATACCTAGAGAATATTAAATGTTGGAAGTTTCGAGACAGCGTAAAGGAGATTCTGACTTCAGCTGCCCGAACTGTGTAGAATTGATAGATTTTTTTTTTTTTTTTTTTTTAGGACGAATCAAAGGAGAAGGAAGTCTCAGATCTATCTTCCGTCCGGGGTTGTAAGAGCTACGTGACTACTTGCACTAAATATAACAGATGGGATACCTTCACTATTTCAACAGAGGAGAGATGAGGCTTCCATTTACCCGCTCCTTCAAGTGGTCTTTTCCGATAAGCAGGGAATAAGTGGACGGCAGTCTTTCTCCCTAATCATGTTGATAGAACAGAGAATGGGACTGACTAGGAGAGTGATTGCGAGTGAGGTGTAAGGTAAGACCGAGCATGAAGTGGAGGAACGGGGTGGGACGCTATATGCATGAAGGTGATGTGAGCTGGAGGAAAAGCAGCTTGATGACGGAGGAGAGGGTAAGTTTGAGGCAATTTGTTCGTGGTTACATCCTCTGGGATTGAGGCTTCTGGCAACATACAGAAGGGAAGACCAATATGTTCAGGGATGTATAGTTAAAGCAAACGTTAAAAAAATACATGACAAAACATAATGCACCAATAAACAATGTACACAGTGCAACAAAGCATCCACTGTAGGTAAAAACTGGCATACACGAACGTAACAAAATGGCGCTGGTTTGTTTACCTGGCGGGGGCCGAGGATGATGGTGGCCTGTGGAGGGTATTGGTAGTCCCAGCCCGAGAGATACGCCTACGTGTCCTGGTAGTCCACTCAGGGCTAGCCAGGAAAGCAAGCAAGGCAGGGATTAATAAAAAATGGTGATAAGTACGTTGAAATTAAAGAAAATAGTAAGGCAAATAACAGTCCTCAACAATGATTACCGTCCACTGGTAGTCCTATAGCCCCTGAGACAGACCTACATTCCCCTGATAGTCCACTGAAGGCTTGAAGGGAAGTATGTAAGACAGGGATTTGTAGAAAATGAAAAAAAATGCGTCGAAAATGTGACAGAAGGAGAAGAAAAATTATAGAATTATTCAAACAACACTATCCAGCCATCCATTACCCAATCCTATGTCGCCATTATCGTAATTTATAGGTAGTTGAAAAACAATTACTTCAAGGCTAGTCAGGGAAGCAAGTAAGGAAGGGAATAAGAATTAAAAAAAGGAAATTGAAAAAAAAAGTTGAAACCGAGACAAAATAGGTAAGAAAGGTGATGGAATTTTTCAAGGTAGCAAAACCCTATTGTAACTTGTTTTCTGTATGCTCGTTTGGACAATGGATTTTTTTTTTTTTTCCTGCGGAGAGAGAGACAAGGAGGACAAGTTTTCTCGTTCAAGATGCTGGCCAAGTAAAACACGTGACACAAAACAAACATCTTTCTTATCATGTCCAAGGTTTTTAGTTTATTTTGGAGTCCCGTTTTTATCGGCGTTTTATCTCTCTGTTACACTACAGAAAACGGATAGAGGGACAAAGTTGACCTCTAATTTAACTAAGCTCCCGTGGGAAAGTTACTTTGATAAAACAAGTAGTCTCTCTCTCTCTCTCTCTCTCTCTCTCTCTCTCTCTCAACATGTCTAAAGCGAGAATAACTGTGTCAAACGGAAGGAACAGAATTCTAAACTAAATACTTTAGTTTGAACTCAATGACAAGCCAGTAAAAAAAAAAATCTAATTTATAAAAACAACAGAATGAAAAGATAATTAATTTAACTAAAGCTAACACAAAATGAAACTGATCGCTAGAAAATTATACAAAGGGAAAGTTGTAAAGGCCGAGACAATGGGCCATATTCTCGTTGGTCCAGAAGGTTTCGTAACATCTCTTCCTTGACGATTTAGCCTGCATATTACGCCTTATTATCTCTCTGAGTGTTAGTGATGCGAATTAAATGTAGGATGATATCAAAAAAATAAACAGCATAACTCATAAAATGTCAAGGTCCAATATGCCAAATAATTCGCCAAGGAAAAGTTGCTTGGATGTCTCATGTCCCATCCACAATATTATTCAGTGACAAGACAATAGGCGGCAGATGATAACAGTGAAGAAATAATGGCTGATAAAACAAGTCCAGAGACATGAGTAACAAATAGAACATAAGGCAAAAAATACTTTTAATACAAAGATAAACGAACATACGACCGGACCTGATATTTCACTAAATTTGTACTATATTAGTTATCTCCATATAAAATTTATTACTTGTTTGTGAAGATAACTGAATGGAAAATTAGAGATATAATGAAACAGTAGATAATTTATACTGTACACGACTCTAGGAATAAATGAAATTAAGAAGATTAAGAATGGATTTTATAAGCCAAATTTCTGATAATATACTGGCCAGGAAGACTCGATAATTATATATAAGACATGAGACATACAGTTATACAGACTGGGAAGAATGGTAACTATACAGAGAGGCGATATTTATATTTACTTGACCCAGGAAGACTGATGAAAATTCTACTGGTTATAGATTGATGATAATTACATAGAACAGGAGGATAACTATATTGGCTAGACTGATAATTAAAGATGAGGGAGGCTAACAATTATTCATGGAGGCACGTGAGGATGATCACAATTATAGAAGCTGAGAAAATTACATATGCCAGTAAGATTAAGAAGTTATTATAAGGTAGGAAATTATAGATTAAAAATGAGATACAGAATACCCAATACGCTATGACAGGCACGGAAAATAAAAGATGGGTAAGTCTACAGTTTTATTATATAGCTAAATTATTATAGAGGGAAATTATAGGAATAATGTATGCTTGGATTATTATAGGGAAAAGTTAATGACAGAGAATTAGGAATATGTGAATACAGGTGCTAGGTGACTACTTGTAATAAACAGAAGATTATAGACTATCAAAATTATAGACAAAAAGACAAGATTATAGATATGGAAGATTAGAGACATCAAATTTTAAACATGGAAGATTATAGGCAAGGCGTAATAATGATATGGAAGTTAATCAATTTAGACGAATGTAGACGTGGAAAATTATAGACAAAGAAAATTATAGGCACGGGAAATTATAGACAAGGATGATTATAGGCACTGAAAATTATAGACACGAATGATTATAGACAAGGAAGATTATAGACAAGGAAGACTACAGACACGGGAAATTATAGGCAAGGACGATTATACTGTAGACACGGAAGTTTATAGACACAGAAAATTATAGACAAGGAAGATTATAGAAAATGTACAGAGAAACAAGCAGCTCTATTACACTGACAGACAAGGAAGATTTTAGCTGGGATGGTGATAGACGTAAATAATTATAAATAAGATTATAGAAAAGGTTATGTATGGAGACAAGTAACCATATCAACTGACAGATAAGGAAGATTATAGAAGGGACACTTAGAAAGAAAATTAGAGTCGAAGAAGTATAATTAACAGACGATGGAAGATTATAGATTTTACTTACAGGGACCGAAGGAAAGAATCTTACTGGTTCCGAGTAGCGCTGCACGATCTGTAAGAGAAGGCTTAGTGTGGTAGTTGTGGTGGTGGTGGTGTGGTTTTAAGAGTGGTGGGGAGGTGGTGGTAGTGATAATTGTGGTGATTGTTGTGGTGGCGTTGGTGGTAGTGGCTGTAAATGTGGTTGTGGCGGTGGTGGTGATAATTGTGGTGATAGTGGTGGCTGAAAGAATGGTGGTGGTGGTTGTTGTAAGTGTGGCGGTGGCAGTGATGGTTGTGTGGTGGTGGTGGTGGTGGTTGTAAGTGTGGTGCTGGTGGTGGTGGTGGTGATGATTGTGATGGTAATTGTGGTGGTGGTGGTGGTGGTGGTGATGGTGCTAGTTGTGGTTGTGATAGTGATGGGGGTAGTAATGGTGGTGGTGGTTTTAGATCTGATAATCGTGGTAGTTGTGATTGTGGTGGTGGTGGTGGTAGGCGATAGTTTTGAGGACAGATGTATCGTTCACTGGGATAGCACCACAAATGACCTGTTATAGTCCTTTTACCTTACCTTGGCCCAGATCTCCTTCCTTTTGTAGCTTATTTCACGAAGCTCAGTGGCAGAAAAAGACATTACTACGGCTATACACCCTTTCCACGGCACTTGTACGAGACTGGCATCATATTCTAATGTTAATCGACTGTTACAACGAAGCAGTCAAGATGGAGGGATGGTAATTTTGGGTCAAGTTAGGGCAAAAGGAGTATAGTTACAGTGCCGGTAATGTTGATGTTAGTGATGGTTATAGAGGTGATGATGGTAATATTTATGGTGCTACAGTGTGATGGCTATGACGACGGTGTATGATGGCATTGATGATAGTTCTGATGATAGTGGGTGGGACTGATAATTATGAAGACAGCTCTGATGATAGTAGTTGTTATAATAGCGCTGAAGAGTCATAGTAGGAATAAAAGTAACATAACACCTAGCCAAGTAATTTTCTATCCCTAACAAGCTTTTCGCTTTAATCTAACTCTTCTTTTCCCTCCTATTCTTTTAATCCCTATTCATGCACGTGTCCTTCAGCTCCGTTACTGCAATGGTCCAAGGTCTGGGATGGACAGAAAATAAATAAGTATAATGAAATGTCAAGTTCCAAGGACAAGGTCTGGCTGTGTGCTTGGTACGTGGAAAGAAGGCTTGAGACTGGCAGAAGGGATATTGTGAAAGGGGGTCTGAGATAGATAGTCAGATGGAGAGAGAGAGAGAGAGAGAGAGAGAGAGAGAGAGAGAGAGAGAGAGAGAGAGAGAGAGAGAGAGAGAGAGAGAGAGAGAGAGAGTAAATAAATCCTGTACTTGAAATGTATTTAAAAGTTTCCCTATATGCAACAGCGATTCCCCAAGTGGGGGCCGTGGCCCTCTAGGTGCCCATGGTATATTTATCAAAGGGGGGGGATAGAGTAATCTTAGGCATCTGGAGTCAGTAGGAACTAAATTTCATCACGATTTTACTGCGGCAGGGTTTGTGAGGAAACCTTTTCCGTTAACCATGTCGTGCAGAGCATATAACCTGGAGGCAATGCAAGATAGTTCCATTATTTTTTAAACAACTCGTTAGTCAGGGACATATTCGGCGAGAGGGGCCAGACAAAGAAATGGGTGAGAAGGGACGCCATCCAACCACTTACCAATTACCTATCACTGGAAAAAGGTGATTTCCAAGCAACTGGGCATCAGATAAGAACAACGTAATCAGGTCTACATGGAGATAACCTCTGCTGTGCCCGGACACTGTGATTCAACGGCAGATGCCAAAACGTGTAAGAAAATGCAGTTTTAACCATATATTCGTTTTTTTTTAGGTGTACGCCTTTTTTTTTTTAAGAGCTTTATTAAAATGTCCTATCTTACATGCTCATTTGTTTTTGTTTTTTGTTTTTTGGGGTTAAGACTTAGGACCACGGATATTTCTGCATTTAATCCAGTGGGTCACGGAACGGGAAATTAAGGAACCACTGTTTTGCACCTCCCCCCTCCCCCCCTTTTTTTAATCAGCTTTTTCGGTCGAGCAAAGTATATTTTGTTTCACGCCTTGGCTAAACGGGAGGTTCTAGCAATCTTTTGAGTATCTTCGTTTAGTTGAAGGGGTCAGTGAAGGATATGTGCGACATGTTCGAAAAGTTTCTCCGGAGCCGAATAAAGTCCAGACATAATTCAGATAAGACAGAACCATGTCAACGGACTAAGAAACCTATAATACCCCCAGTTCGAAAAGTCTCAAGCTGAATAAATTTTTTTGGAGATAGCCTGAGTCAGAAAAAAAAAACTAGCAAGAATACGTGGGAAAACAACTGAACTGCTACGGCTGATAAGGATCATAGTAACATTATTTATCTACCTGTCCACAGCCAGACACCTTAATCACGGAAGGGGTGACTACAGACAAATCGCCTCCGTGTCACCCAGTCCTCCGTCATCCTCTTTTACCCTCATACCTCCCTCACCAATAAATCTCTCCACCCCGTTCCTCCATTTCATCCTCGGTCTTCCCCTTCCCCACCCTCCCTCCACCTCACTCTCATACAATTTCATAGTCAGTCTGTCAATTTACATTTTCTCCACATGGCCAAACCATATCAGGGTATTTCTTCTAATGCTTTTTAGCTCATCCACATTACTACTACTACTACTACTACTACTACTACTACTACTACTACTACTACTACTACTGCTACTACTACTACTACTACTGTTGCTGCTGCTGTTGCTGCTACTACTACTACTGCTACTAGCATTATTGTTATTATTATTATTATTAAATACCGTATTATTATTATTATTTATTTTCAGAAGTAGTAGCAGTAGAGTTAGTATTAGTAGTTTTAGTTGATGATGACGATGATAATAATAATAATAATAATAATAAGAATAAGAATAAGAATAAGAATAAACACAAAGAACAACAACTAATAGCCTGTTTCACAATACAAAACAAGAAAGAGATAACAAACAGTAAACCTACACCTTTTTCCCTCCCTCTCCTCCTTCCTTTTGTTTTTACTTTCATTAATCTGTAACAACACCTGCCCTGTTACAAAGGACCGTACATCAGCTGTAAGAGAGAGAGAGAGAGAGAGAGAGACAGACAGAGAGAGAGAGAGAGAGAGAGAGAGAGAGAGAGAGAGAGAGAGAGAATTTCTTTCGGTCTCTTCTCATCACGTCTCGCCAAAGTACAGTAGATTAGTCTGAGGAAGCAAGACTAAAATATACAAGGCGGGATCGTAGTGAGGAGGCTAACCTTTTCGCTACAATGATATTTTTTTTACAGTTTTCCCTGCAACGTCCCTCAACTCCCTCCCTATCCTCCGAAAGACAGATGGTGGACTGCATTTGGAGGGTAACAGTCCGTCGGGTCCACATTCAGATAAGCCTGGAGTTGCAACAGCTATTACTACTACTACTACTACTACTACTACTACTACTACTACTACTATCATAATCTCTGGAAAGCCCATTGCTATTTATAGTGAAGGGACTTAAGATGGCTTCCTCCAACCCATCCAGTCTCTCCTAAGCTGAATAAAATCGTCTGGAGAGAGGAAGATTAACGTATAAAGGTGTTTACTGACGCGATAATAGCAGTAGTAGTCGTACCGTAGCAGTAGTAGTAGTCGTACCGTAGCAGTAGTAGTAGTAGTACAAGTAGTTGTTGTTGTTGTTATTATTGGTACTGTTGTTGTTGTTACTGATAGTATTTGTTGTTGCTGAGTAGCCCCGAGTTCATCAGAAACTTGGCCTTGACATTTTATTCTTAACAGCAACAAACATTTCTTTTTATTTTAGAGAAAACCTCTCGTCGTGAAAAAATAAATGAAGACTTTAACTAGTCTCTCTGGTTCCAACGCTCGCCAGACTTCCAGAATTCTCTATAAGCAGCACAAATAAAATGAAAGGGACGAACCCAGAATGAAAGTGTTCAAGTGTGATACTGTAAATGCATGGAGGTTATGGAGAATGGCTTGAACACTCAGGCTCCTATGACTCACCCTCACTGGCATAAAATTCTCTCTTTCGGGGGTTAAGAGGAAGCTGAGAGACGTCTGTATAACTGGACAACATCACTCCTCGGCTAAGTCAGTGCCACCACATGCAGGCGTTTAATAGGAAATAAAACAGAAGGAAAAGCAAAGCGTCATGACATACTTCGCCGGAGAGAGTGAAAGTGAGTGAGTGTCGGCGACCGAAAGATTGCGAACTCGATAAACGTTAATTATAGCCTTAAATGAATACTTTAGAGAGAAACTTATTATTATTATTGTTATTATTATTATTATTATTATTATTATTATGTACTTATTTATTTATTTATCTCTTCTATGTTTGAGTCTGTGATTATCTTTTTGTTCTATTCTTGCTGCCCTCAGACGATTTTATTCAGCCTGAGGCGAGAAGACATAGAGTGAAGGGGTTTACTGAAGACTTTCTAACGCCGTCACTTCAGGAGGTTATTCTAGGACTAATTTTGAGCGAAAATTTTTATATAAACATGGGTCCAATTCTCAACCATTACGAAGCTATCTATAATTTTTGAAGTCTTTGAGGGTGAAAATGGTCTCCCTCATAATTAACCCATGTCACTAGCATTTATAGCTTCGTAATAGCTGGAAATTATACTCACATTGATACAGCACTTTTTTTTAAACTCAAAATTAACCCTAACATAGCTTTCTAACATTAAAAAAAAACAACTCGCGGGACATTGCGTTATGGTCTCTCCAAAGTTAAACAAAATCGTCTGGAGGTATGGGGAACAACTAAAAAAAAATCGTCCTCGTAGTCCTCTTCTACTCCACCGGGCGACTCCTGTGTTGCTGGGACGGCTCGGTCAAACGTTCAATGGCCCGTATTCTGGTCCGTAAAGGAAACTCCCTAACACCTTGTCCTAAGCGATTGATTTTGCTTATTATACCATACTGTCCTATTCTGTGTCACACAAATCCTTCTAACATCGCCATATTCTGCATAAATAACCTACACAAGGATAGTAAGCAGCCGTAGCCCAAAATAAATCGTTAAGGATGAGGTGATAGGGAGCTTCCTTACCCGACGAGAATACGGGCCTATATCTAGCCTTCATCATTTGTTATTTTCCCACTCCCACTGCCATACCCACTGACTGACTACAGGCTTTTCACTACAAGAGGTTTTTCCTTAAATAAATATGTAAATAAATAAATAAATTCAGTTAATAATGACGGTGAAAAAGAAGAAATATCACTGTAAGGAGGGGGAGTAAGAAGATGAAAAATGAAAGTGTTCTAAGAGTGAAACAATCGGAGCCAGTGAATCACAACAACAACAATGGCTGCCGGAAGTGACGTCACAGGGTCTGGACGATGCTCTTTTGTTCCCCTTCGCGAATAACTTTATCAGATTTCCGTCTTGCGCAATGACGTAGCGCCATTCCATACGTCATAATGATCTGTGTATCACTCTGTAAAATGGAGGTGAACGATTGCGACATTTTCGTAATTACGGTACAACGCCATACGGTACGTGCCATCATCATCATCATTAAGCGCATTTATCGTTTACATTATTTGCTGATTATCCTGTATTTACGTATTGCGCTAAGAAATATAAACAAATAAATAAACTTAGACGGTTTGGATATATGGAGGAATGGAAAATGAGAGAGACCAGTTGAGTGACAGTGAGGTGGAGGGGGACAAGGGGAGAGAGAGACAGAAGATGAGGTGAAGAGGTGGGGTGCAGAGATCTATAAGTGAGGGTGTTGTGAGTTGGAGGAAGGGCAACCTGTTGGTGGATGACAGGGTGGCAGGCGATTGGTTTGTGGCCACCCCCTCCGGTATTAAAACAGACAGACGGACAGACTAAAAAGACAGATAGATAGCTAGACAGATAGGTAGGAAAATTGACACTAATGGCTAGATAGACTGATAGATAGATGGATAGATAAATAGACAGATAGACAAACTGACACTAATGTCTAGATAGATAGACAGATAGACATTTTGATTGGCTGATGGCTAGATGGATAGACGGCAGACTTAGTAGGCTATCTCATATACACCCAGGGTTCTTCTTGCAGCTAAGTAAAATTTTGTGGCAGCAGTTTTCATCATAATAAAATAAATAAATAAATAAATAAAGTTACGATGGGTGTCAATGGAGTGGATAGTAACCTTTTTCCGCTTCAATGAAGTCTAAAAAAAAATACAGGAAAATCTTAATACTCCTTCTTATTACAAACATTCCAGTTTTTCTTTTACCTTCTGCTGGCATTTACTGGCTTAATTTACATAGTCCCTTCACGTGGTGGCATCGATATAATTGGAAGGTTCCACTGCTCGGGTATACAAACATCTCTCATTTCCCTTCCAATCTTTCAAAGGAGGATGGCAGATAACAAGAGACGGGCAACTTCGGCCTGAAATCCTCTGCGTTCACGTCCATATGAGGTTGGGACTATTGTTACTTCTGCTACTACTACTACTACTACTACTACTACTACTTCTACTATTACTACTACTACTACTACACCGGTACCACTACTACTACTACTACTACTACCACTACTGCTAAAAGTCTCTAACAGAACAGAAATATTTCGGCTTCTTTAAAAATTTCCTTTGGTTTCTGTGATTTACTTTTGCCATTACTGTATTTTCAAACAACCTTTTCTTCCCACCCCCACTTTTTTTTGGTGGTAGTGGGGGGGGGGGGTGGCACCATGTCTAAATACATTTTAAGATAACTCATATCCAGTATGTTTCAGATATTAGTTGAATTCTGTTTCTGTAATTTTGCTATAGTTTTTTTTTTTAATATAAATTCCTGCCCATTTCACGCAATACTTGTCATTGCTTATATTACACTGTAAATTATGTCACACGCTTTCTGTTGCTTATTTTTTTTTTTACTAATGGTCTTTTCTAGAGTCGCTTGCTGTAATTATTTGTTCTCTTTTATGGTGTCTAATGTGAAACTCCATGAAATTAGAAGACAAGTATTTGTACTAACTTTTTCACTTAATTCCTTTTTTTTATTATTAAAACGAGTTTCAGCCTTTTTTTTTCTGTGACCTTAACCTGTTTTTATTTATTTTCTATTTGTGTGTGTGTGTGTGTGTGTGTGTGTGTGTGTGTGTGTGTGTGTGTAAATCACCTGGTCGGTCAGGATAACTTGATGGTCGTAATCGTCAGCTTTTACCCTTCCGGAAAAAAGCTGAGAGCTCATATAGTCCGATGTAAGGGCATGGCTGTGACCTTCACACACGCACACACCCATCCCCTTGCTCAAGGGGGACAGTAACCACCCACTTCGTCAGTGAAACTTTTCGCAACCTGAGCGAGGTGCGAACTCCCGTCTGCCAGATGGCAAGCGAGAACGTTACCACTGAGCCAGCAAGCAGAGTGTGTGTGTGTGTGTGTGTGTGTGTGTGTGTGTGTGTGTGTCAAAAATTAATTAAAATTTTATATTCTTTGCTATTAGTTGTCTGTAAGGCGGCCACTTCCTTGATCTAAAAATGATGACACTTTGCACTGCAGCGATTCACCAGGCCCAGCATGAAAGATTCTAACCTATACTAGCCTGTTGCCTGACTCCGCATCCTGTAAGGGGTGGCCTCAACAGCGGGGACTGCAGGCGTTTCTGGCCCCACTCAGCACACCACCCTCCCTTCCATACTCACGCATCTTATCTCTACACCATCTCGTCCTGGGTTTCCCTCTCGTTCTCTTCCAGCACCTCAGTTTCAAACACTCTCATATACAATTGCCGGGACTGATTTTATTTCAATTTAATCAGTTCTGGGGGAGATTTTTTTTTTTTTTATGGGATATTAGAACTGGCCTCTGTTTAATCATTGACTGAAATTTTTGTGTACCTCTGGAAGTAATTACATATTAGTACTGTACACACGATACATCTTATAATACCACCTGTACCCTATATTTTTGTCCTTCCCTCTACCATATATGAATTTAGGTATTTTGACTAAAGATATACAATTTCTATATATGACATCTGTTTGGGCCATTGATGTGCAAGATCATCAAGGGCGATAGATAATTGAAGGCATTTTAGTCTCGAGCCCAAAAGGAGGTCAAATGGACATACAGTTCCTTAACACCTCTTCCTCAGGGATTTATTTTTGGATATGGCTGGTTAATATTAGTTTGTATGTTATATATGCAGAGTATGGTGGTGTGTGAACGGTTTGAATAACACAGAGGAGGTTTGTAAGGTGTAATAAGTAAAATAAATCGCCAAGGAAGAGGTGCTAGGGAGCTTAAATGCCGAACATCTGGCCACTCTATTATTGTTGATTTCCTTTTTTTTTTTTGTCATTCTTAACCTATTTCTGTTTGTTTCAAAAATTCCATGTGACCTTCATCCTGCTTTAGTTCCTTCCTTTCCCTCGACCAAGACGAAGACAGGTCCCGGCATACAAACAAAAAGAGGACATCCTTTACCTGAATATATATACCTTTCCTGAGAAATGGGGGGGACGTGGACATGAGAATTTACCGCTAGGAAAAAAAAAACACGGGAAATTCTAACGGTTTGGGAGACTGGAGCTCTTAGGCTATGACAGATAATTCCTAAGCTAAATTAAATCGTCTGGTAGTTGGAGGTGTAATCTAAATACCCAGTAAAGTAAATGCAAACTTAACTGACACATATCTTTCCTGAAAAATGAGAGGGACCGAGACGTGTGACCACCGTTAGAAAAAGAAGAATCGAAATAAAAACGTCACTTCCCAGCCGAATAAAATGGTCTGGCGATAGGATGAGCGTAGTAAATCAATAACTCTAGAGAACTTCCTTATCTAAATGCACACCTTATCTAAGTGCAGCGTATAATATTCTTGAAAAATGGGAGTGACGGATGTAGCAAAGACTGTAGCGTTAGAAGGAAAAAAATATCTACACTTTTGACTATGACGCCATTCCAGAGTTGAAGAAAATCGTCTCATTGTACCAAGCATGAGAGAGTTCTGTTGCTTGTGTGTTTCTATCAATCTCTATCAGTCCATTTGTGTCTGTCTACTCTCTGTGTAGTTAGTTAGCTAGTTAGCTAACTATCTGTTTATCTCTATCTCTATCTGTCTATATATCTATTTGTCTGTGTCAGGAAATAGAGAAATTACCATCACTGAATGAGTCGAGCGTCTGAGTGCTGCATAGAAGCCTCCTACTGGTTAGCAGAGTCGAGGGTTTGTTTGTATGATTCGAGGTTTCGGTTGTTTGTATGAGCTGAAGTATCGGTTTTTTGTACGAGTGCTTGTCTCACTGCTCTGGCAGGCAGACTCTCTCATCGACTTCAGCCAAGAGCGCACGTCTGTATTTGGAGAGAGAGAGAGAGGGATTTCTTTTCCTGCGAGGACTACGGTTGCGAGAACAGGGACGGACGGACCGATAATCATGACGACTAAGGTTGTTGGCCAGGGACGGTGGTACCATGTCCGGCGGGGCTTTGGTTTTCTGACTAGCCAGGACACTGGGGATGATGTGTTTATCCATCGTTCGTCGATCGTCTCCCCCAACCCTGCCCATCCTGTGCCTTCGGTTGCGGTTGGCGAGTTGGTGGAGTTCGTCGTGGTGGAAGGTGACAAGGGTCCTGCAGCTGCCTCTGTCACCGGCCCTGCTGGCCAGGCAGTGCGAGGCTCTCCCCATGCCCTTCCACGTCATCGGCGCCGTCCTCGCCCTCAGTCTGCCTCTCCTGCTTTCTTCCCTACCTCCTCTGCCTACCATTGTCACCATGTGTGTGGAGGTCGCTAAGGCTTTCTCAGGAGGGAAAATGGCAGTATTCGCCCGGCGCCTACCTGCCATCTTCCAGGCTAATGGGCTCCCTGCCATATTAATCCCGGAGTCGTTTGCCGCCTCACCCATGGTGCAGAGGCGTGGAAGGAGGGCCTATTCTCGTCGTCCCGGGCCCTTGCGACCCCTACCACCTTGGTACCGAGGGTGCTACAGTTGCAGCCTTCGACCCCTCCAACTAGGATCCAGCTGATGGGACGGGCTATTTCCCGCCGGTCTGCCTCTCGATCTCTTCCTGGGGTTCCTATGGAGGTTGGGGATGCTGCACCCTCATCACCAGCTACGGATGCATCTGCTGCCCCTGTGTCTCCAGTGGTGCCTACTGCCGTGGCTCCTATTCCTCCTGTGGGGCAGGCATCGGAGGGTCCCAAGCCCTCTGGCTCAGTCCGGCAGCTCACCTTGGGTGACTTTGCCTCGTTACCCCAGGCTGGCCTCGACCAGTTTGAGACACAGCTTCAGTATTATCTGGACTCCGCGCCCCTGGCACCCAGCAAAAAAGAGTTCAGCAAGGGGGACTTCCGGACGGCCATGTTCTCCTTCACCGAGCTGCGCCGGGGGTCGCTCCAGGTTATCACCGACCCTGATTCATACGAGATACTTTCATACACTGTTGAAGCTGTACAGTCGCATCTATCCACTGACCGTGACTCCGACTCTGCCTCCAGTTCCGTCACCGTTTGAGCCAGCCTTCGTTCATTAGTCTTCCTGCCACTGTTTCCTGAGTCTGCCATCTGTTGTTTTCTATCTTGCGTATATGAACAGTATTCATTATTCATTTAGCCTTTTTAAAAGACTCTTTGGCTTAATGGCCACAATCTGGCCGATAGCCATAAAATACCAGACGAACAAAACTGTAAGTTCAGTGCCGTTAATGCTGTGTTACAGATAGCTCTGTATTGATTGTCATCCAGTATTTACTTTCTGTTAACGATAGCTGTTAACTGATCACTTATGGTCGGTGATATTTAGTATCTTGTGTAAATCTAAGTAGTCGCTTTTGTATCGCAGCCCTTGTTCTGGGTGTGTGTGGAGGGTTGGCAGTCTGCCTACTCGAGTTCCCGACACGAGTCCCGCCTGTTTTGAGGGCCGTGTCTATCCTTTGTGGAGCTGTGGTCCGGTTCCAGTGGCTGGGGGCCTGACGTCCAGTGTGCGACATCGACTGAATGCATTGTCGCTTGTGAGGGACCCTGGAGTCAGCTTAAGTCTGGGCGCCTGGCTACACCCGCTGATGCACCCCGAAGTCGTCTGATGTGGTGGGGTGTACTGAAGTCAGCTGGGTGTCTTTATTCCAGCTGATGTTCTTTGGTATCTGCTGGTATGTTAAGGTACCTCACCAGCAAGATGTTCAATAAACTGGTGCGCCTTATTAGCTGAGGCACCCTGGAGTAAGCTATTTTGTTGCGTGACTAGTGGAGGCGGCCTGGAATCTGCTGGTGTTAATTGTTCAGCTAATGGGCCTCTGGAGACCGCTGGTGTGACGTGGTATAGCTTATCACTTGAAGTCTGTTGGCCTACCATGATTGACTTGACTATTTGATTGAATGTTAGTTAAGTGTTTGTAAGTGTGCGTTCTATTTTTACTTATCAAGTTGACCTTTTATTCTATGTATGATAGTGCGTGAATGGAGTTTTGAGTGGTTGTGTGCCGTAAATAAGTGTTGCTGTTTTTTTTGTTGGGTACTTAGAATGTTTAAGCTGGACTACTTTTGTGTTTAATTTGCCCTCCTTGAGAGCTATAAAAACTAGGGTACATATGAACTGCTGCCTGACAGTCTGTGTATCTGTCTTTCTTTTTAACTACGTCTGCCTCTCGATATCAATCTATTCATTTGCTTAATTAGATGTTTTTATTAATACAAATTTTTTTTATTGTTTCCTTAACATTTTTCCAGTGATGCTCCTGCTGCTGATAAGAAAACTATTGTTGATAATACTGGTGATAGCAATGACACTGATCTTAACAATGATGGTACTAAATACAGTTTTAATAAGGAGGAGATAATATAATAACTGGCCGGAAAATAGTGATGATGATTAAGATGATGATGATGCAGGTGTTGATGGCGCTGTCTCTAATAATGACTGTGTAATATGGAAAAAAATATACAGACACCTACATAAAATTATAGCCATACAGAAGATATACTGCATGGTCTCGTTTGTAAATACACTAACAGATATACAAGAAAAATTATAGATATTAAACATGCTAATAATAGTCACATATATAGAGACTCCTCGTTATATATCGCATTCGTTATTTTACATTTATCATTTATTATGCTTTTTTTTTTTTAAGTCCACGGCAAGTTAAAGAAAAATAATTGCCGACAAAAGTTTAATTGCTCCTTATAAAGCCGAAATGCCAGTTTCTTACTAAAAGGTGCAAGGAAAAACGCTATTATATTTTGTAACACATCCCCAACATATAACAAGGACTTACTATATGGGGTGGTCCATATGTTACCCAACCCAGCACCTCGTGTGTTGCAGGGACGGCCCAGTTAGTATTACCGGTGTCTACCCTCCTTCATTTTCTACTTAACAGATCTCTTTTCACTTACTAGATCCCTTTTCATATATAGTATTGCACGGTTGATTACTTATTTCATGCATTAGCCAAAATGTACTCGCTCCTTACGTAAGCGGACTGAGCCGTCCCTGTAACACGCAAGGCTGGAGAGTGCAATATATGGAGACCACCTGTATGATGAATGAGTCACTTAAATGCACACTGTCTAGTTCCATACTGTGCAATTCCACAAAGATGGCGATGCACGACATGAAATATTATATACTTGGAGATAAGAAGGTTAGATGTAATTGATGCAGAGTCACGTAAATAAAACAGTAATAGTATAAAACTTGTTCCATTTAATTTACGTATTATTAATGGCTATTTGTTTGGAAGTCAGTATCTATGGTCCGTTTATTGATTTCTGGCAAAAACAGGCCACGCCCCCAACTTGAACGTTAATTGTGACTGGGAGAAGATTGAGGGATTACAAACCCAGAATTTTACAACTACTTTCCACTTGTTTGTACCTTACTAAAACCTGCAACAGCTAATTTTCCTTGAACCACAGGAAGGCCGATTCATTCTGAACTGTAAAATGAGGTTTAGAGTGACACAGAAACTATATATAATGAAATATAAAAAAAAATGTAAAAGATGACATTATTTCTCCTGCAGCTATATCAACCAGTCAGGTGCAAGAGGGGGCGGGGCTTCTCACCATATAACTTACGACCGTACTCTAGACGGCATAGGAGGCTTCGTAGCACCTCAACTCAAGCGATTTGTTAGAATATTGTACCTTAACATTCACGTCCATGTTGTTGCTAGCGTTTTAATACTGACATAGCATTAAAAACACACTAGAGCATACTGAGATGGAATGTACAGGATTAATCGCTAAGAGATGTTACGAAATCTCCAAAACCATTTACAATAGGACCCTTTAATTGGTCTATACGGGATTAGTTAGAATGAGCATGTGAGAGTTGACAGACTATTACATGAAGAATACTCCCAGTTTTAATATATAATGTATCCGTCTGTCTGTCTGCGTTTGTGGGTGGGGAATGTCCTGTCTGTGTCTGTTTGTGTCTGTCTTATCTCTGTGTTTCTGTCCAGTGTCTCTCCATGCCAGTGTCTGTCTCTGTCTGACTGGCTTCTTACTGAACTATTATTATTTTCTCTCTTGTGGCGCAGCCCATAACAATGTCATATTTTTAAGAGAATTGAAATCATATCAGGCTGTCCTTGGTTATCTGATAGTCTCTTTGGATTTGCGTGTCCCTCTCTGCCAGTTTGAATGGATCTCTTGTCTGTCTCTTTGGGTCTGCGTTTTTGTCTCTTTGCCAAAATGTCCATCTGTGTCTCCTATGTCTGCCTGTTTCTCTGCCTATAAGCCTGTCTATTAAGCCTGCCTGTGTGTCGCGTCTCTGTCTCTCTGTTCGTCTGTTCCATGTATGTGTGTGTCCTGTTTCCCCTGTCTGTGTCTGTGTCCTGTGCCTGTGTATCTGGGTGTGTGTCTTTGTCCGTACTGACCTTTCTTGACCTCTTCCGGCGTGGCACGGTCCAATCCCAGGTCGGCAACGGTGTGTGGTGGAGGGGAGGGGGAGGGGATGCGGCTGTCATCTCTTGCTCTTACCCCCACCACTACCGCAGCGATGTACAAAAGATGCTTGGCCTGAAGAGAGATGTAGGGATGAATTTATTAGTCTCTCACTCTCTCTCTCTCTCTCTCTCTCTCTCTCTCTCTCTCTCTCTCTCTTTCTGTCTCTAATTTACTCTATTTGCCCTCCTGCGTATATCATTCTCACTTTCTCACAGCCTTTCCTTTCTCATTCTCTTTTATTTTCCTGTTTTTCTTTTTCACCCATTTATCCCTCGGTAGTATCGTTTTATTCTCTCTCCTGCTAGACGATTTCCTTCAGCTCAGAAGAGACTTTACTAACTAGAGGCGTTAGATATAGCATTAACCCTTTCATGGTGGGAACAACTTTAGTCTTCTATTCCAGCCGACACTAGAAGATCATATTTTGCTGACGGTCACAGGAGCCTGAGAATGTTTTTGTAGAGCTACCCCAGTCTGTCTTGTCGAGCAGACCCATCAACAACACGCAGGCAGCCGATCCTGTGCAGTAAACCGATATTCCCTTGCGGCAGACAGAGCCCTGATACAGCCAGGCACGGGGAAGAGAGTGGAATTTTGGTTTTTGGGTGGACGACGCATTTTCGTGACCAGCTAACAGGGGCATCATTGCGGGTTCCTCATCACCCCGGCCAAGAGTTCTTCCTTTTTATCACTAAGATACCGGAGAGGGGCGCCTTCACGCGGTGGCACCCACATGACCGAGCGGCTCTCCTATGGCCGGTGTTACAAACGTTCCTCAGCTCCCCAGAGAGAAGAATGGTGAACTGTGGAAAGGCAGCTTCAACCTGCAGTCCACCGGGTTCACATTTGAGTGAACCTGGGGCTACAACAACAACAGCAACAGCAAAAACACCACCACCACCACCACCACCACCACCACTACCACTACCACTACCACCACTAACAACAAGAGCAACAACAAGAACAACCACCACCACTACAACTACTACTACAACTGCTGCTACTACTACTACTACTACTAATACTACTACTACTACATATTCTGCTACTACTACTACTACTACTACTACAACTGCTGCTGCTACTACTACTACTACTACATCTGCTTAACTGTAATGCCCCTCTTAACCCCTTCACTCGGATGACGTATTAGGTTTCATTCTTCCTGTCAACAGACGATTTAATTTACTTAGCGTAGATCTCGAACAGGAGTGGTTAGATACAGCCTTCATAAACATACACACGCACACACACAAACCCCCCCATGCTAAAAATCGTCTGAAGGTTGCAGAAAAATAAAGAAAAATAAAGAAAATACGTCTCCTGGTTCCAGAGGGTTAAGCTGAAAAAATCGTCTGGTAGTAGAGAGAATTAAACAGAAAAATACGGCATTGTGATTAACTTTTTTCTCTCAATCCTTTTCATTCGCCCACTTTCTGTCTGTCTGTCTGTCTGTCTCACTGCTTTTATTTGTCTCGCTGTTCTGTATCTCGATTTGTGTGTGTGTGTGTGTGTGTGTGTGTGTGTGTGTGTGTG
>JAGKTI010003833.1:0-32648 GCA_018397915.1 Birgus latro
AAAAAAAAGCCATCAAGATTGATGTTAGAAATGCTTACATTATCGTGCTGGTAATGATGTTCGTATTTCATATTTTACCGCAGTACAGTATTTTACGGTAAACTTTATTGTATGATGAAGTATGAAAAGTGTTTGAATTTAGGAAGAAAATGTGTGTTGGCAGTGGGCACGTGTGTAAGGACGGGAGAGTGAGGAAGCGGTTCCCATGACGATGAGAAGTGCCGTTACTGCAGCGAGTGAGCTCCTGTGACGAAGACTCGTAGTAAGTACAACTTATATTTTATTCAATAAATATCATCAGTTCAAAAGACTGTGTTTCTTATACAAACCTGTTATAAGATTATTACATGTATAGTATGCGATGTATGGTTGAAAAATCTGTAAAACTCGACTTACGTTCAAAATCGGCTTACATCAAGTCTCAGGAACAGAACTCTGACGTAACCCGGGACCTTACTGTATAAAGTACTGTATATTCGCATTTTCCCCCTGACACTCATTTCCACTGCTCTCACTCTTGACTTGTGTCCCTCCAACAAGGTCCAAGCTCCACTTCCATACGTTAGAGTTGGTATCACAATACTGTCATGCAGTAACTTTTTACTTCCATGCTCACTTCTTTGTTTC
The DNA here is from genome assembly GCA_018397915.1 of Birgus latro. Lineage (NCBI taxonomy): Eukaryota > Metazoa > Arthropoda > Malacostraca > Decapoda > Coenobitidae > Birgus > Birgus latro. The sequence continues at coordinate 628 of JAGKTI010003833.1, forward strand.
TTATCACTGCTTTCAAAGAACCAGGAACCATTCTTCCTTGCTGTACCCTTTCAAGCGCTTCACGCTCTAAACTTCCATCCTTACTCATCATAAGTACTTAAACACACTCACATTTTCCATTTCCTCGCCATCCAACCCCACTGTACATTCAGCGACTTCATTTCTCGCAAAGACCATAACTTTACTCTTCCCTACACTCACCTTTAGATCCGTTTCTTTCACACTATTCCAAACTCATTCACCAAGCCCTGCAGCTCCCCTTCATTTTCACTTAACACACTATCATCTGCAAACAAAAGTACGGGGAGTTTCCACACACTACCCTCTCTCATTAGGGTCGCTCCAACATCCACTGCCCTACCTTGTATCTCTTTTATAACCCCATCCACATACAGATCGAACAACCATGGAGACATGACACATCTCTGCTTCAATACAATCTCCAAATAGAAAAATTCACTCAGTTCACTGTCTATATGCACTGCAGCCTTAGCACCTTCATACATACCCTTCATGGCATTCAGCAACTTCCTATTTACTCCGCATGTTCTTAATACTGTCCACATTCCTTGTCAATTCACATTGTCACAACAACTTCCTATTTACTCCATATATTCTTAATACTTTCCACATTCCTTGTCTATCCACCCTATCACATGCTTTCTCCAAATCCATGAAGGCCACATACAACTCTTTCCCTTCTCTAGAAGCTTATGCACTAAACACCTACAAATGAATCTCTGATCTACACAACCTCCTCCATCCCTAAAACATCCCTGTTCTTCTCCAAGTAAATCCTTTGTTATTTCCCTAACTCTGTCAGTAAGTGTATCTGCAACTCTTAAATCATCCAAGGTTTATAATGATGATCAGAATCTCCTGTATCACCTTCATACAACTTAGCTTCAAACCATCTGTCTGCTGTGGACTCGTATTGTTTTGTTTCATTTTTGAAGGCTCCAACATGCTTGCATGCATCGGCCATGGTCACCTAATGGCGGCTCTCCGTGCTGCTCGATCTGTAGCAGCCTCCCTGTTCAGTCCCTTACGCACTTAATGACCCTGTCCCACGTCTTTCTCGGTCTACGCCTCGCAACCCCACCCCCAATATTAACACTTCTCAACTTCTGCACCCAATTATCATCCACCATCCTCTCCACATGTCCACATGCACTGCAGCCTTACTCTGTCAGTAACTGTATCTACAACTCTTAAATCATCCAAGGTTTATAATGATAATCATAATCTTCTGTTTCACCTTCATACAACCCCACCCCCAATATTAACACTTCTCAACTTCTGCACCCAATTATCATCCCCCATCCTCTCCACATGCCCAAACCATCTCAATCTACCTCTCCTCATCACAACACCAGTACACTCAAGACCCATCCTACCTCTCAACTCAACCCCCTGGCCTTGCACGCAGGGACACACTGCACATTCACCTAATCATTGTCATTTCTGCACGTTTGAACCTGCAAATATCCTCCTACATTACTGCCCAAGTTTCACTACAATACAGCATCACACTCCTAACACATGCTGCATTCAAAGACCCCTTAGCATGTAGGAAGAGTCCTCTCAATGTCAGGAGAGGCAATAGCTCCCTGAACTTCTTCCAACCACTTCTCACCTTAGCCACAGAGCTAGCTCCAGCCCCACCTTCAGCACATAACATGTCTCCCAAATAACAAAACTCACCCACACACTCAAGAGGCTCATCAGCAAGTTCAATCCTTTCACGCCTGACAATCTCTACCTGCTCTCCCCAACACGCTGCACATGTAAAATCAGCATTATCTCACAGTCTACCTCTAATACCACTACATTGTGCACCCATTTATCACAAACACTACACAAGATGGAATTACTTCCCAAGCCCTTGTAGCAAATTGCACATGGCTACTCTTCCTCTTCTCTGACTGTACCACCACCAACCCTAGATATCATCAATTTTGTTTTATCTGCATTTACCCTTATGCCCTCGTGCCCCATACCATCTCTCCACTTCTTAAATATTTCCTCCCCCTTCCTTTCATTCTTTGCAATCAACACCAAATCATCAGTATAAAACATCTCCCATGGAAGTCCATTTCTGAAGTCGTGTGAGAGGGCTTCAAGTACCACGATAAACAAGAAGGGACTCAAAACTGACCCATGATGCACACCAGCATTCACAGAAAACTCATCACTCAAATCTCCATTCACTCTTTCCTTGGTGCGAGCACCCACATACAGTGTACCCTCACACAATGGGAGTTTATGGGCAGGAGAAACCCTCACATTCTACGATTTCGCATTGTATGAACCAAGGAACTTCTGGGAAAAATGGTATATGGTGGACGGCCCACCCAAGGCTTGGTCTTCAGGTTCCCTTCTAGCCTACTCTACCCTGCTGATACTTTGTCTAATAGTACTTCTATTTGGACGAAGAAATAAAACAACGAATAGAACACCATGTACCTTTATTTAAGTGACTTTTGGGCTTGTTAAGAAAGGAGGGGCTTGGAGCATTTACTCTTGCCCCAATGGGCGGGGTGTCCCATTGTCACGGTCACTGTCACTACTGAGGTCTTCTGGAGGCACCCTAAAGCCTTCAAAGTCAACAGCTGAGACCATGATGAAAAGGTGGGTAATGCTATGATGCTAAAACAGACCACAGGATGTGAGGTAAAACATGTTTTCTCACGGCAATATGGAGGAGAAGTGTTTGTTTACCCTGGAAAGTCAGTAGATGGCATGCAGATGGCTGGCCAGCTGTCCGCCATTTTGAATCTGGCTCAGTTGTCAGCCACCTGCTTTCGTGTGACTAACTCGCAATGCCAAGTCAGATACTCGTAGGAATGGCGGGAAGTTCATTTCTGCCTTGGAATCATACAGCCGATTTGCTTGTTGGGAAGTTTGTCTCACAGTTTTGCATTAAACAAAAATAAGCATTTTCTGGGTTGACCTCAAATTGTAGGTGATTCACAGTGTGAGTTCGAACTGTGTGGGGGTGCGCTGTACATGGCCATAACCACCCTAACAAGCCACTTCTCCAACCCAAGCTTTCTCATTGCCTACTTTACCAACTCTTAAATCAGCAAAAACAAAGTATAGTTCCCTTTTCTTTCCAATATATTTTTCCTGATGAGGTGGTGGTTCTGGGAGGGGATTTAAATGGCCATGTGGGTGAAGCAGCTCAAGGTTATGAAGGAGTCCATGGGGGATGTGCATATGGTGTGAGGAATGCGGAAGGGGAAGGAATACTCGAGTTTGGGGAGGATATGGACATGACTGTGTGGAACACACATTATAGAAAAAGAATGGGTCGTTTGATTACGTACGATTCCGGGGAAAATACCAGTCACCTAGATTATTTTCAGGTCAGGAGGGTTGATAGGAGGTTAGTGAGGGATGTTAAAGTTATAGGAAGCGAGAAGTGTGTGCAGAAGCACAAACTATTGATTTGTGACATGGTGCTTAAAGAACGAGTGATGAGAAGGAGGACATATGTACCTAAGAGGAAAATATGGAAGCTGGGAAACCAATCAGTAAGGGATGCCTTTTATAGTGAGATGAGGAGAGTGGTGGCTGAACAGGGAGCCGTAGATAGAGGCGTTAAAGAACAGTATAGAGCCCTTAAGAACAACCTCTTGAGAGTTACCGATGCAATATGCTGTTGGACAAGAGGCCCACCAAGACATAAAGTAACTTGGTGGTGGGATGAGGGTGTAGAAGCTGCAGTTAAGGAGAAAAGAAGGCTTTTCTGGGAATGGAAGAAGGGTGGTAACAGGGAGGAGTACTTGGCTGCCAAGCGTAGGGCTAGAAGAGGTATACAGGGTGAAGTCTGAGTCACAGAGACTTTTACTTGATAATTTAAATCATGCAGAAAGGAAAAATAAGATTTTTAGGGTGGCAAATCAGGTGAAGAGGGATAATCGGGACACTGTAGGTGAGTAGTGTGTGAAGAATGAGAAAGGAAGGGTATTGGTGAAAAGTGGGGATATTAAAGATGCATGGAGAAAGCATTATAGCCGGTTGTTGAATGAGGAGTTTGACTGGGATAGGGAAGGTTTGGAGCCAGCAGATCCAGTGTTTGGCCCTTGGTCTTTGATTGACACTACTTCTGTGAGTGAGGCAATAGGCAGGATGCAGGTGGGGAAGGCGGCAGGTGTGTCTGGGTTGACTGCCGAAATGTTGAAGGCCTCAGAAGATACTGGGGTACGGTTAGTCACTGACCTGATAAATAGGATTATATATGAGTGTGTTGTCCCAGATGATTGACTGAAGAGTGCAACTGTAAATGTGTACAAAGGGAAGGGTGATGTCCTGGAAAGAGGAAATTACAGAGGTATAAAGCTCTTAGATCAGATAATGAAAGTAATGGAGAGAGTTCTAGAAGGTATGATTAGAGAAAGAGTGAATATTGATGAGATGCAGTTTGGGTTTATGCCAGGCAGGAGGACCACTGATGCCATATTCATTGTTCGACAGCTTCAGGAAAAAATATATTGGAAAGAAAAGGGAACTGTATTTTGTTTTTGTTGATTTGGAAAAGGCCTTTGACAGAGTTCCTAGAGAGGTGGTGAAGTGAGCAATGAGGAAGCTAGGGTTGGAAAAATGGCTGGTTAGGGTGGTTATGGCCACATACGTGGGTGCTCGAACCCAGGTAAGAGTGAATGGAGTTTTGAGTGATGTCCGTGAATGTTGGTGTGCATCAGGGGTCAATTCTGAGTCCCTTGTTGTTTATCATGGTACTGGAAGCCCTCTCACATGACTTCAGAGATGGACTCCCATGGGAGATGTTGTATGCAGATGATTTGGTGTTGATTGCAGAGAATGAAAAGGAGGCAGATGAAAGATTTAAGAAGTGGAAAGATGGTATGGGGCACAAGGGCTTAAGGGTAAATGCAGATAAAACAAAACTGATGATATCTAGGGTTGGTGGTGGCACAATCAGAGGAGAGGGAGAGTGGCCATGTGCAGTTTGCCACAAAGGTGTGGGAAGTAATTCCATCATGTGAAGTGTTTGTGATAAATGGGTGCACAAGAGATGTAGTGGTATTAGAGGTAGACTGTGAGATAATGCTGATTTTATGTGTGCTGCGTGTTGGGGAGAGCAGGTGGAGATTATTAGGTATGAAAGGATTGAATTTGCTGGTGAGTCTCTTGAGTGTGTGGAAGAGTTTTGTTATTTGGGAGACATATTATGTACTGGAGGTGGGGCTGGAGCTAGCTTGGTTTCTAGGGTGAGAAGTGGTTGGAAGAAGTTCAGGGAGCTGTTCCCTCTCATGACATTGAGAGGACTCTCCTTACGTGCTAAGGGGTCTTTGTATGCAGCATGTGTTAGGAGTGTGATGCTGTATGGTAGTGAGATCTAGGAAGAGGATATTCGCAGGCTTAAACGTACAGAAATGACAATGATTAGGTGGATGTGCAGTGCGTCCCTGCGTGCATGGACTGGGGGGCTGGGTTTACGATGGAAGAGTTGAGAGGTAGGTTGGGACTGGAGTGTACTGGTGTTGTGATGAGGAGAGGTAGGCTGAGGTGAGTTGGACATGTGGCGAGGATGGGAGATGATAATTGGGTGCAGAGGGTGAGAAGTGTTAATAGTGGGGGAGGGGAAGACCGAGAAAGACTTGGGACAAGATCATTAAGTGTAACCTCAGGGTTAAGGGACTGAATAGGGAGGCTGCCAAAGATCGAGCAGTACGGAGAGCCGCCATTAGGTGACCAAGGCCGACACATGCAAGCATGTTGGAGCCTTCAAAAATGAAACGAAATGAAACGAAGCTGTTGAACAATGAATATGGCATCAGTGGTCCCCCTGCCTGGAATAAACCCAAACTGCATCTCATCAATATTCACTCTTCCTCTACTCATACCTTCTAGAACTCTCTCCATTACCTTCATTATCTGATCTAAAAGCTTTATACCTCTATAATCTCCTCTTTCCAGGGCATCACCCTTGCCTCTGTATACATTTATAATTACACTCTTTAGCCAATTATCTGGGACAACACACTCATATATAATCATATTTATCATGTCAGTGACTAACCTCACCCCAGTATCTCATGAGACCTTCAACATTTCAGCAGTCAACCCAGACACACCTGCTGCCTTTCCTAACTACATCCTGCCTATTGCCTCACTCACAGTAGCAGCATCAAAGGTCATGGGCCAAACACTGGATCTGCTGGCTTCAAACCTTCCCTGTCCCAAACTCCTCATTCAACAACAAGCTATAATGCTCTCTCCATGCATCTTTAATATTCCCACTGTTCACCACTACCCTTCCTTCATCATTCTTCACACACTGCTCACCTATAATATCCTGATTATCCCTCTTCACCTGCTTTGCCACCTTAGATATCATAGTTTTCCTTTCCACATGATTTAGGTTATCAAGTAAAGTCGCTGTGACTCAGACTTCGCCCTGTATACCTCTCTTCTAGCCCTACACTTGGCAGCCATCTATTCCATCTTGTTACCACCCTTCTTCCATTTCCAGAATAGCCTTCTTTTCTCCTTAACTCAGCTTCTACACCCTCATCCAACCACCAAGTTACTTTATGTCTTGGTGGGCCTCTTGTCTAACCACATATTGCATCAGTAACTCTCAAGGGGATGTTCTTGAAGATTCTGTACTGTTCATTAACACCTCTGTCTATGACTCCCTGTTCAGCCACCACTCTCCTCATCTTGCTATGGAAGGCATCCCTTACTGCTTGGTTTTTCAGCTTCAATATTTTCCTCCTAGGTACATAAGTCTTCTTTCCATCACTCGTTCTTTAAGCATCATGTCACAAATCGATTGTTTGTGCTGCTGCATACACTCCTTGCTTCCTATAATTTTAACATCCCTCACTAACCTCCTATCAGCCCCATTGACCAGAAAATAATGTATCTGACTGCTCAACTGGCAGAGAAGTGGCCTGCAGTCCTAACAGACCCAGGTTCAAATCCTTGCTGAGGTAGGGAACACTTTAAGGATCTGAATTTCATTAAAACAGGCTTTACTGATCTACCAGAAGAGCCGCCGACATGTTGTAAAAATACCCCCGCTAATATGAGAGAGCCCTAGCATGCATTCAATATCAACAGTGGGTGTTAGCGCCAAAGTGGTAACATGTAGAGGTGTATGGTATGTTGGAGGACTGCTGGGCTTTGATAGCAGGCTGTCAAGCCTATGCCCAGAGTTGGGCACATTAAAAATCAACCTACTCTCTCTTTTCCTAAAATGTGTGTTGCACACAATCATGTTCACTGTCCCCCCAGACTCAAGTATCCTTTCCCCTTCCGCATTTCTTATACTATACGCACATCCCCCATGTACTCCTTCGTAACCTTGAGCTGCTTCACATACATGACCATTTAAGTCCCCTCCCAAAACCACTATCTCATCATCCCCGATACCACCTACTCCACATATTAAATCATCCCAAAATCTATCCTTCTCTACCTCATCCAAGCCTGCCTGTGAAGTATATGCCAATATAATTCCAATCATCATTCCACCAAACAAAATTTTTCACTACCAATTTCCTATTGCTTACTCTCATAACATTCATAACATATTCCACCCAATTCTCTGCAACCAACACACCCACACCCTCTTATGCGTCTGTCCCCCCCCTACCAAAACAATTTATAGCAGCAATCCTTCCCAGCAAACTTTCTGGCTGATCCACCCCTGTACCGGACTTCCTGCAAACATGCCACATCCATCCACCTCCTACTGAATGCCTCATGGACATCCCCTGCTCTTCCCCTCAAACTTCCCACATTCCACGAACCCAACCTTATTCCCCTGGGCGATTTAATGTCCTCAGGCTTGCTTTGAAGCTTATTCTTGTATTTAGTCATAGTCAGTAATAATAAAGGGGGGGTTGACATACCACAGTCCCCACCCAATGCACAGTCCCAGGTCCAGGCAATGGATCTGAGACCCCTAGCCCACCAGCTTACCATGGCTGTGGTAGTGGCCTTGGGTCACCCTGCCAGGACAGCTGCAGGGATACTCTCCAAGCGCACCTTGGCGATGTAACTGCCCCGCCATTATACACCCACTGATAGGGCAGCCTCCTGGGATGCTACTCCCAGGTTCGGGCCCCTCTCTACTAGATGGAAGTGGCAGCCTGGGAACTGCAATGCCCTGTACCCTGTATCACCAAAATGCTTAGTTTTGTGAAGCTGACTTTGGTTTTCTTCCACACTGGAGAATTGGAGTTCCATACCTTCTACAATCTTAGTTCAGCATTTTTTTCTTGAACTGCTCACTTCTTTAGCACTCTGAGCTCCAGTTTTGGTTAATTCATGCAGTTCGTATCAGGCCTAGCACAGCAGGTACGGCAGGCATATCCACAGTAACTTCATCTCATCAAAGCATACTGATGCTCCAATTTTCTCTGGGTTAGTTCAAATTGTATCAATCCTAGTACAGTAGGTACAGCAGGTACTGTATATCCACACTATCCTCACCTCCAAAAGCTACTGATGAGTCAGAATTTATTAACCCTATCAGGTTTCTGGTTCAGGCAGATTATGTCTGTGCTAGAGTCAGCTGCTCTCGCTCTGACCCACATCTTCGCGCTGCGATATTTTTCTCTGACCACTCAGTGTAAATACAATTTTCATGATAGAATGTTGGTTTTGGTGTCATTTTAAAGCTGAACAGTAGTACTTTATTGTAGTATGTTCAAAAAAGGAAAACAAAAAAAATGAAAAGTTAAAATGACGAAGTTGAAATTATGGGAAGACCTAAAATTTTATACCTTGCTGTAGAAAAATGTTCTAAAAAAAAAAAAATCTAATAAAGATATATAAGTCTGGTTTAAACCAAGAAAAACTACAATAAATTACCTTTACAATGATATACAGATTATGGTTATTTCTGCATTTTATTGCACAGTAAAGCAAAAAGGAAAAAGAAGCACTGTAAATTCTTTTTTTTTCTTTTTTATTCTCGGCTGCATATTTGCTTCACCATCTTTTCCTTTGATCAGTCAGTGTAAATACATTTTTTAAGATAGGATGCTGGTTGTGGTGTTTTTTTGTAGCTGAATAGTAGTACTTTATCACAGTATGTTCAAAAATGGAAAACAAAGAAAATAAAAAATCAAAATGGCAAGCTGATGTTAGGCAAAAACCAAAAATGTTATACCTTGCCATAGAAAAATATTTGGAGGGGGGGGGAGACTAACACAGATAAAGTATATGAATCTGGTATAAACCATGTAAAACTATAATAAATTACCTTTAAAATGATATACAGTTTATGGCAATTTATGCCTGTTACTGTGGAGTCAGGTGAAAGAAAAGAGATGCACAATTTTGTATGATTCTCGGTCGCATATTCGCTTAGTGATCTTTTTCTCCGATCAGTGTGAGTAAATATAGCTTTCACGATGAAATGCTGCTTTTGGTACCATTTTAAAGGTGGATAGTTGTAAAGTACTTTATCGGAGTATGTTCAAAAAAGGAAAGCAAAGAATAAAAAAAGTCAAACTAACTTGTTGCAGAAAAATATTCGCCAAGAATAAAGTAATAGAGAGACAAAGCCATGAGTCAGATGAGCTGTGCAGTATCTGCCACACATACAGCACCCATTCCGTGATGTTACACTTGAGTCTCTTTGTTATGACGTGTAAACGCGATTAAAGGTGAATATTTTACAAAAGTATCTTAACCCCTAAACCGTGGGGTTGTCGGAGGCACACCGTGCCATTCACGAGGGGATATTCGAGCTCCGACTGACTTTTTAAAAATATTTGCCAAAAATCAGTTATTAGTCCTAGAATATTATAATTAAATGTGCATATGGCACATACCTTCAGCTTTCTCCTGGGATGTTTTTTAGCACTCGTCGACTACCATAGAACTAGTGGAGACTTCTGAAGTTCGTTAACTAAGTCTTCATTTTACACTTCCCGACATCCCCTAATCTGAATACCGCTGCCAGATATTATCACTAGAAACACTATCCAATGATTTCCAAGTAGTTTGGAATCCATACTAAAAAAAAAAAAAAACTGTGAAAGCAATGTAAAATACGAGTGCATACGAGCCTCCCACTGGTGCTAATTCACAGCTGGTATTCTGTCATTTCTTACTCATATACACAACCACACTTTAATATTTCTAGTACTTTATTACACTTATATATATCTACAGTCCTTTACCGCTTCCCACACAATGTTTAGTAGGGGTAGAGGTCACAGGGCTTTTATAACAGGCGCAAAAGCGGCAGAAATGGAGGAGTGTCATTTCACCGTGAAGGACGAGAGAGAACTGAGCGAACTGACTGTATCTCGGTAGCCAAGAGATGAAAATGTCAGCTGCTAATGTATATGCTAAGAAATAAGTCGTAGAAAATCTAGACGATACATAATAAATTAGGTAGTTCCAGGTGAACATAAATATCACTCAGGCTTCTCCCTTCCTTTCTTATATACATTTATATTATGAAAGTAGCTCGTACGGCATATTTCACAGGAAAAAAAAGCAGGGGAAATTAGTGAACGAGTGCAGGTTGGATGTTGCCAAGTGATAATTAGCCAATTCCAGGTGTAGAGCACTATCAATTACCTTATCTTTTACATATATATATTATTTTGAATAGGGCATAGGTCTAATTTCAATGGATGAAAATAGAGGAAAAATCCGGGGAAGATTTACTTAGCGCAAAGCGGCTTAGCATACGACACGAGAGGGTAATGGAGGGGAGGTACGGAGGGGAGTCTAGAATGGTGAAAAATGGCTAAATTGTCAACAATGGATGGGAGTACTGATGACATTAGCAGCTCTGACTATTGTTGGACATTGGCAGTGCTGATAGATGATACAAGTCACCACCTGAAAGCCCGGGGGAACTAAAAATAACGCAAGTCACTCAAGTGACGCCCCACGGTATGATCCATTGCACCCGACCGTCACGAAAGTGACGACCCGCGGTTAAGGGGTTAAAATGACGCATAAATGCGTCATCAGAATCTCTCAGGTTGGATCTGACATGACGCAAAAACGCGTCATCTGAATCTCAAAGCGTTAAAATGCTTACCTTGACTTATTTCCACTGCTGATTCTGAAATAATGTTTACATTTTAAAACAAAATATGAAACAACTTGTGAAAGCAAACTGTAGATGAGTAACACAGAAGCACTTTCATTAATGCTAGTAACTGAGGTTCTTTGAATATTATTATAGTGGATGAGCACACAATGAATATCAGGGAATGCGAACTGCCAACAATATCTCTAATTACTTAATGAACAACTAGCATCAAAATCTCTGTCACTTCTCCTGCTTTTCTGTCCAGTATGGTGGATTTGCAGCCACCAATTGCTAACTTCACATCGCCTCAGGTTGATGTCATAAGTGCCATCTGCTGCAGGTCCACCACACACTATTGAAAAGAGAGGCAGGAGAGGCAACAAGCCTTTTGATGCCAACTGTTCTTTATATGAAATTGGACTGACTAATAAATATAGCTACTATATTCTCAACACACACACAAGTTTTAAAATCTTTGAAGGACCAAGTAAAGGAAAAAAATGACAGGAGGACAGAGGAAGAACGTAAAACTTTTTTTTGGAGAGTGATGGATATCATAGGGGCATTTGCCTTCTCAGTGTAACAGGAAAAGTATATGGTAGGATACTTATTGACAGAGTTAGGGAAATTACTGAGGAATTAGTTGGAGAAGAACAAGGAGGTTTTAGGAAGGGAAGAGGTTGTGTAGACCAGATATTCATTCTTAGATCCTTAGTGGAAAAGTTTCTAGAGAAGGGCAAGAAGTTGTATGCAGCCTTTATGGATCTGGAGAAAGCATATAACAGGGTGGATAGACAAGGTTTGTGGAAGGTATTAAGAATATATGGAGTGGATGGGAAGTTGCTGAAGGCAGTGAAGAGTATGTATGAGGGTGCTAAGGCTGCAGTGCGTGTGGATGGCAAACTGAGTGAATCTTTCCATTTGAAGGTTGGATTGAAACAAGGATGTGTCATGTCTCCATGGTTGTTCAATCTGTATATGGATGGGGTTATAAAAGAGATACAAGGTCGGGCAGTGGATGTTGGAGCGGCCCTAGTGAGAGAGGGCAGTGTTTTGAAACTCCCTGTACTGTTGTTTGCAGATGATACTGTGTTGTTGAGCAAAGATGAAGGGGAGCTGCAAGGCTTGGTAGAGAAGTTTGGGAGAGTGTGTAAGAAACGGAACCTAAAGGTGAATGTAGGGAAGAGTAAAGTGATGGTCTTCGAGAGAAGTGAAGCCAGTGAATGTACAGTGAGATTGGATGGGAAGGATATGGAGAATGTGAGTGACTTTAAGTGTTTGGGCAGTGTGATGAGTAAGGATGGAAGTCTGGAGGGTGAAGTGCTCGGAAGTGCAGCAGGGAAGGAAGGTTGCTGGTTCATTGAAAGCAGTGATAAGAAACAGGGAAGTGAGCATGGAAGTGAAAAAGTTGTTACATGACAGTATTGTGATACCAACTCTGACGTATGGAAGTGAAGCTTGGACCCTGTTGGAAGGACAGAAGTCAACAGTGAGAGCAGTGGAAATGAGTTATTTGAAAGGAGCATGTGGAGTCACATGGAGAGACAGACTAACAGATGAGGAAGTGAAGGAGCATTGTTGTGTGGTTGAGGATGTGGTGGGAAGCGTTAGGAGAAGCATGTTAAGGTGGTTTGGGCATGTGGAGAGGATGGAGAGTGAAAGACTGACGAGGAGAGTGTATGTGAGTGAGGTGGAGGGGGCGAGAGGGAGGGGGAGGCCGAGGATGAGATGGAGGGATGGAGTGGAGAGGTATATGAGAGACGGGGGTGTGAGTTGGGAGCGTGGTAGTGAAATGGCAGGGGACAGAGTGACATGGAGGCAATTTGTTTGTGGCCACCCCGTGCGGGATTAAGGCATCTGGCAATAGATAGATAGATAGATGGATATGAAAGCAAGGAAGTGGTATGTGAAGAACTAGACGTGAAGGAAACAAAGGGGATGGATATGGATATGAAAAAGAGAAGAACGATTACAGATAAAAACAGTGCAGAAAATCTGAGCATCATGTACAGTAATGTAGATGGATTAATATCTTAGAAAGGGGAAACTGGAAACTACTTAAATGAAAATAAACCTGAAATTGTTTGCTTAGTAGAGACTAAATTGCCCCGAGATGTCGATACCAAATTATTTAGCTGGAACAATTATAAGATTTGGAGGAAGGACAGAGAAGGTAAATTTGGGGGAGGTATAGTGATATTAACCCGTAATGACCTAAGAGTAAAGAATATAGAAATTGAAAATACCAAGGCTGAACTTTTGGGAGTTGTAATAGAGGACAGTTATGGAGAAAAAATGGATGTAATAGTTTTTTATATGCCCCCCAAACTAGGGCATGGACAAAGGAAGATTATGAACAGTTAATAAGAGAATCCATTATTAGGCTAAAAATGTTAACTGAACGAAGAAACAGAATACGTGTAATATTAATGGGAGATTTTAACTGTAGAGAAGTTGATTGGGAAAGTATGGATGCTGTGAACAATGAAGAATCATGGGGAAATAAATTAATGGAATTGATGATGGAAAACATTTTAACCCAGTTGATCAAAGAAAACACAAGAATTAGAGGTGTTGATGAACCATCCAGGCTCGACCTAGTATTCACAAAGGACCCAAATGATGTGAGAAACATAACCTACCATTGCCCCTTTGTTAAAAGTGATCATCTGGTAATTGAGATGGACGTGGTAGGAGTGAGGGAAGGAGAAAGAGATGAAAAACACAGAGAAAATAGATACAATTATGGGAAGGCAGACTTTGCTTCCCTGAGGAACTTTTTCCAAAATGTAAAATGGAGTAAAATGAATATGATCACAAATGTTGATGAGAATTATGAGTTTCTGATAGAAGTATATAAAACAGGAGTTACTAAGTATGTCCCAAAGTTTTCTGCAGCTATGGAAAGGAAGAAAGAATGGTTTAACAACAGATGTAAGATGGCACAAGAGGCAAGAAAAAAAGCATGGAATAAAGTGAGAAGAAGGTATAGTGAAAGGGCTTGGGAGGAGTACAAGCAAGTTAGAAATGAATATGTAAGGATACGGAGAGAAGAGGAAAGGAAATACGAAAAAGATATTGTATCTAACTGTAAAAAAGAGCCAAAACTATTTTATAGGTTTGTAAATGGTTAAGGACAGTATAATACGACTGAGGGATGGAGATGAAACATACGAAAGAGAGGAAGACTTGTGTGAAATAATGAACAACAAGCTGCAGTCAGTTTATGTATTGGAAGACGAATTTAGGGAGCCTGAAATGGAACCCAGGCTGACGAGAATGGCTGAAATTACAGTTGACATGAATGAGGTGCTACAGCTGATGAAGGATTTGGATGTGAGAAAAGCAATGGGACCAGATGGTGTGGCTGGATGGATCCTGAAGGAATGTGCCGACCAGTTAGTGTGGCCAGTTTATGTCATCATCAAGACCTCGCTTGAAAATTGTCAGTTACCTAAAGATTGGAAAAGAGCAAGTATTGTGCCAATCTTAAAGGGAAGAGATAGGGAGGATCCACTTAATTATAGACCTGTGCCACTTACTAGTATTGTTTGTAAAATCTGTGAGAAAGTTATTAGAAAAAGATGGATAAAGTATTTAGAAGAAAATGAAGTGATAACACCAAGACAGTTTGGTTTTAGGGAAGGAAGATCATGTGTTACTAACCTATTAAGTTTCTACGGTGGGATAACAGATGTCGTACAGGAGAGAGAGGGATGGGCGGACTGTGTCTATCTGAATCTTAAGAAAGCATTTGACAGGGTGCCCTACAAGAGACTATTGTGGAAGTTGAGGACCTTTGGAGGGGTGCATGGGAAACTATTAAAGTGGATGGGAGATTATCTGATAGGAAGGCAGATGAGAACAGTAATAAGAGACAAGGTTTCACAATGGAGAAATGTGACTAGTAGTACCCTAGGGCTCTGTCCTGGCCCCAGTAATGTTTCTGATATATGTAAATAATTTGCCAGAGGGTTTGAATAGTTACATGAGTATGTTTGCAGGTGATGCTAAAATTATGAAACATATTAAATGTATTGATAGTTGTAAACAACTGCAAGAGGACTTGGACAAACTACACAGCTGGAGCCAGACTTGGAAAATGGACTTTAATGCCAAGAAGTGTCACGTATTAGAAATGGGTATAAGTGAAAGAAGACCACACTGGACATATAAAATGGGCAATGAGATGATTAGTAAAAGAAAGGATGAGAAAGACTTGGGAGTGATTATTCGGGATGACTTGTCACCAGAAAAGCATATAAACAAAATTATTGGGGGAACTTATGGATTACTGACCAACATGAGAGTGGCTTTTAATTATATGGATGACTATGACTATGAACAAAAACAAGCACCAAAGCAAGCCTAAGGACAGCAAATCACCCAGGGGGTTTACGGTGGGTTCGTGGAATGTGGCAAGTTTGAGAGGAAGAGCAGGGGAAGTTATTGAGGCATTCAGTAGGAGGTGGGTGGATGTGGCATGTTTGCAGGAAGTCTGGTACAGGGGTGGATCAGCCAGAAAGATTGTTGGGAAGGATTGCTATTATAAGCTGTTTTGGCAGGGGGGAACTGACGGATATGGGGGTGTAGGTGTGTTGGTTGCAGAGAAATGGGTGGAATATGTCATGAATGTTATGAGAGTAAGTGATAGGATATTAGTAGTGAAAATTTTGGTCGGGCAGAGGTTGGTTGCAGTTATATCGGCATATGCTCCACAGGTGGGATTGGATGACGCAGAGAAGGATACATTTTGGGATGATTTAATACGTGTAGTGAGTGGTATGGGTGATGATGAGGTAGTGGTTCTGGGAGGGGATTTAAATGGTCATGTTGGTGAAGCAGCTCAAGGTTATGAAGGAGTCCATGGAGGATGTGCATATGGTGTGAGGAATGCGGAAGGGGAAAGAATACTCGAGTTTGGGGAGGCTATGGACATGATTGTGTGCAACACACATTTTAGGAAAAGAATCAGCCGGTTGATTACGTATGAGTCCGGGGGAATTAGTAGTCAGATAGATTATTTTCTGGTCAGGAGGGTTGATAGGAGATTATTGAGGGATGTTAAAGTTATAGGAAGCGAGGAGTGTGTGCAGCAGAACAAACTGTTGATTTGTGACATGGTGCTTAAGGATCAAGTGATGAGGAGGAGGACATATGTACCTAGGAGGAAAATATGGAAGCTGGGAGACCAATCAGTAAGGGATGCCTTTTATAGTGAGATGAGGAGAGTGGTGGCTGAACAGGACGCCGTAGATAGAGGCGTTAATGAACAGTATAGAGCCCTTAAGAACAACCTCTTGAGAGTTACCGATACAATATGCGGCTGGACAAGAGGCCCACCAAGACATAAAGTAACTTGGTGGTGGGATGAGGGTGTAGAAGCTGCAGTTAAGGAGAAAAGAAGGCTTTTCCGGGAATGGAAGAATGGTGGTAACAGGGAGGAGTACTTGGCTGACAAGCGCAGGGCTAGAAGAGAGGTATACAGGGCGAAGTCTGAGTCACAGAGACTTTTACTTGATAATCTAAATCATGGAGAAAGGAAAAATATGATTTTTAGGGTGGCAAATCAGGTGAAGAGGGATAATCGGGACATTGTAGGTGAGAAGTGTGTGAAGAATGATGATGGAAGGGTGGTGGTGAGCAGTGAGGATATTAAAGATGCATGGAGAGAGCATTATAGCCGATTGTTGAATGAGGAGTTTGATTGGGATAGAGAAGGTTTGGAGCCTGCTGATCCAGTGTTTGGCCCTTGGCCTTTGATTGACGCTGCTACTGTGAGTGAGGCAATAGGCAGGATGCGGGTGGGGAAGGCGGCAGGTGTGTCTGGGTTGACTGCCAAAATGTTGAAGGCCTCAGGAGATACTGGGGTGAGTTTAGTCACTGACCTGATAAATATGATTATATATGAGTGTGTTGTCCCAGATGATTGGCTGAGGAGTGTAATTGTAAATGTGTACAAGGGAAAGGGTGATGCCCTGGAAAGGGGAAATTACAGAGGTAAAAAACTCTAACATCAGATAATGAAAGTAATGGAGAGAGTTCTAGAAGGTATGATTACAGAAAGAGTGAATGTCGATGAGATGCAGTTTGGGTTTATGCCAGGCAGGGGGACCACTGATGCCATATTCATTGTTCGACAACTTCAGGAAAAATATATTGGAAAGAAAATGGAATTGAATTTTGTTTTTGTTGATTTGGAAAAGGCCTTTGACAGAGTCCCTAGAGAGGTGGTGAAGTGGGCAATGAGAAAGCTAGGGTTGGAAGAGTGGCTGGCTAGGGTGGTTATGGCCATGTACATGGGTGCTCGCACCCAGGTAAGAGTGAATGGAGCTTTGAGTGATGAGTTTTCCGTGAATGTTGGTGTGCATCAGGGGTCAGTTTTGAGTCCCTTGTTGTTTATCATGGTGCTTGAAGCCCTCTCACGTGACTTCAGAGATGGACTCCCATGGGAGATGTTGTATGCTGATGATTTGGTGTTGATTGTGGAGAATGAAAAGGAGGCGGAGGTAAGATTTAAGAAGTGGAGAGATGGTATGGGGCACAAGGGCTTGAGGGTGAATGCAGATAAAACAAAAGTGATGATATCTAGGGTTGGTGGCGGTACAATCAGAAAAGAGGGAAAGCGGCCATGTGCAGTTTGCCACAAGGGTGTGGGAAGCAATTCCATCTTGTGTAGTGTTTGTGATAAGTGGGTGCACAAGAGATGTAGTGGTATTAGAGGTAGACTGCGAGATGATGCTGATTTCATGTGTGCGGCGTGTCGGGGAGAGCAGGCAGAGATTGTTAGGCGTGAGAGGGTTGAACTTGCAGGTGAGTCTCTTGAGTGTGTGGAGGAGTTTCGTTATTTGGGAGACATGTTATGTGCCGGAGGTGGGGCTGGAGTTAGCTCGGTTGCTAGGGTCAGAAGTGGTTGGAAGAAGTTCAGGGAGCTGTTGCCTCTCCTGACATTGAGAGGACTCTCCTTATGTGCTAAGGGGTCTTTGTATGCAGCTTGTGTTAGGAGTGTGATGCTGTTTGGTAGTGAGACCTGGGCAGTAAAGGAAGAGGATATTCGCAGGTTTAAACATACAGAAATGACAATGATTAGGTGGATGTGCAGTGCGTCCCTGCATGCAAGGCCTGGGGGGGCTGGGTTTACGGTGGAAGAGTTGAGAGGTAGGATGGGACTGGAGTGTATTGGTGTTGTGATGAGGAGATGTAGGCTGAGGTGGTTTGGACATGTGGAGAGGATGGGGGATGATAATTGGGTACAGAGGGTGAGAGGTGTTAATATTGGGGGAGGGGTTGGGAGGGGTAGACTGAGAAAGACATGGGACGAGGTCATTAAGTGTGACTTAAGGGTTAAGGGACTGAACAGAGAGGCTGCCAGGGATCGAGCAGTGTGGAGAGCCGCCATTAGGTGACCAAGGCCGACGCATGCAAGCATGTTGGAGCCTTCAAAAACGAAAACGAAACGAAACAAGGAAATGTTGAGGGAGTTGATAGTGACCATGATAAGACCAACACTAGAGTATGTGGCAGTGGTATGGTCACCTCATTTGAAGAAGCATATTGATAAACTAGAAAGGGTTTAACGGATGGCAACGAAGATGATACCACGTTTAAGGGAACTCACCTACGAGGAGAGATTGGAAAAACTGAATTTACCAACACTGTGCGAGAGAAGGGAAAGAGGTGACTTGATCACGATATTTAGAAATGTAAGGGAATTGGAAAGGGTGGATAGAGAGGATCTTTTTGTGTTGGATGATGGAAGAACAAGAGGTCATGGTTTCAAGTGGAGGAAAAGTAGATGTCTTAATGATCTCAAAAGGTTCAGTTTCCCGAATAGAAGCATAAGTATTTGGAATGACTTAGACGAAGAGGTGGTGCAGGCGAAAAACATTCATGTATTTAAAACTAGATTAGATGAATGTAGATATGGAGACAGGACAACACGAGCTTAGCTAAATTCGTGTATATTACAAATAGGCAAATAGGTAAATACACACACACACAAAATTAAAGAAATGTGTATGGAAAGAAGACAGGCCTTTACAAGCTTGACTCAATCCTGTCAAGCAACAAATAAGTGCATACAACACACACCCACTCACTTTTACACCAACCCAAACTCACACACCCATCCACACCCACACACATATTTTCTTGAAATTGCATGTGTCCTCTTTTCTAACAATAGCTTATTACCTGAGAAGTGATGATACTTGGGATGGACATACTATATTATATGCTTTCATTGATAATACTGGTGTTTTATCAATTACAAGAGTAAAAACTTTTGCAGTAAGATGCATTCTTGGTGTCACCCTAAATACATTTTTGGCCTACATTTTTCAACTAAAGAATCATGGATAAATGTGTCCCACCTTGTGGCTGTGGAGGGTAGGCGCTAGGCTGGACACCAAACAACTGTGGTACTGGGACCTGGGGTTGGTTGGACATAACAGCAGAAGGTGGCCAGGGATGTGAAGGTGGGGGATAGCTGTAGCCTGGAACCATGGATGGAATCGCTACACTGACAGCAGACGGGAGCACACTGGTCATGTAAGATGAAGTGGTGTTGATGGAGGGGGGTGGCTGCCACTTCCCCTCCTGCATGGCCATCTTGGCTGACAGAGGGGACAGTGACTGACTTCGTGACTGTGGCTCTGGCTGGCTGTTGGTAACTGCCCATTCTGACTGCAAGGCATCCGTTTTGGCAGGGGGACTGATTTTGGAGATGGAGTTTGTGCGCTGCCGTTTTCTGCACATTCAATACATGTAAAGCTTATTTGTACGAGTAAGTAGCACAGCTATATGCACTGTAAAAATACATATTTAAAACTGTAACAAATAAAGTTGCATTCCTGTCTCTTCTAGCAAATAAGATCTGTTAACTTGACTGACTGAAAACAACCAAATAAATCCAACAAGAAGACAATAAAAACACACTGCTCTCACATGTCGTGCTCTGCTATGCAAGGTAAAAAGTCTAGTAAATTGTGGGCCTGATCTTTAATATAGCACAATCTGCTCATAAAATGCAAACTTGTCAACTCACACATGGATCAAGCTGTCCCAACTATAAGGATAAAAATTGAAATATACTGTATATTCTTCCAATGTAACCAACTTAACAAATATATTCAATGCTTAAGCCAAGCCACTTCAGGTCCATTCTAACTCATTAAACCATTTCAGTCCAATCATGCCAATCCTCGCGAGTTCCTAAGTCAGATATCTTCAGGTACAGTTAGGAACTTCTCTTCCCATTTTGTTTCAGATCAATTCCAGATCACTCAGGCCACTTCAACTATAAATTCAGGTCCAACTGCTGTAGGTTAGTTCAGGATACTTCAGATTATTTCAGCTAATTTAGTTAGGTCCACTGAGGCCAATAAAGATCCAATTATATCTACAGTAAGCTCTCAATTATCCAGAATAATTCAGCCAACCTCTAAACTGGACATTGAGGAATGCTGGATCCTGCATAGTACCCCCCACCATCAGCTCAACATTCAGCAACAAGCCAGATAATGTGTTACTATCCATCTTGAACCTCTTTCCTAAAAGCTTTCCCATGAGTAAAAGATGAAAAATAAGCATAAAATACAATACAGTACTGACACTAGGGTTGGACTGATAAGCAACTTTGCCAATTATTAAGAAATTCTGAATGTGATTAATCTTCATGAAATTATTGGTGGCACAACGTGTATGACACACCAAGTCATCAACATTGCACCTACTATTTTTCTGTCACACATGGATCAGTAAAAGTTCTGAAATGAAGAGTTTTCTTTCAATCTTTTTTGTTCATTTTTATGAGGAACTCTAATACATTGAAAAACTCTGTTCTTCCATTTTCATTATCATTCTGTTCTGTAACATAAGAAATGGTAAAAATATACAGAAGGAACACATAAAACTAGTATAGATAATGTATGGTAACTAACATACATTTGTACACAAACTTGCTTGAAATAAATGTTTTGGAGAGGTTATCAGAGTTTTGGTAACATCACCATAATCACATCCTGACATTAATACCTTATGCAGGTTGGTATAAAAGACAAAATAAGCTTCTTCAAAAAATCGGCCACAATTAATCGGTCAAAAAGCCAATTACCAATTATTCGGCAAAGTAGCCGATTAGGCCGATTACCAATTACCTATCGATTAATCAGCCCAACCCTAACTTTTTTTTTTTTATGCAAGGAAGAAGGAACCAAAGGCCACAGGTCTGCATACTGTTCCTTCCAAGAAAAAGCAAAAACAATACAAAAGAGAGCCAAAGTCAGACAGAGTACAGTAATACAGTACATAGTGTAATATGTATTCACCTGATGCTGGCATCCATGAAGGGTAGAACTGAGCGCTTAATCCCGTGTGGTCTAGTGGCGAATGGCTTCCGCAAAGATTACCTCAGCTCCACCACCTCAGGCTGTATCTCAACCAAGGGTGCTGGAGTTGGCAGCAGAGATGAAGCAGCAGAGGGTGTGAGGTGCAGTTCCAATGAGGCCTCTGACTGAGGTGATACCTCTGGTAGAGGGGCTGAAGGCAGTGCAATGCCCAAGGTGCCTGGCTGAGGTGAAGAAATGGCTATGATGTTGCCTGGCTGGGGTGAACATGGCCGACATGAAGTACAGGCCTGGGGTGACAGAGGCCCAAGTACTCACCTGATGCTGGCATCCATGAAGGGTAGAGTATATCATGCAGTACGGTACAGTACAGAGCGCTTAATCCCGTGTGGTCTAGTGGCGAATGGATCCCGCAAAGATTACCCCAGCTCCACCACTTCAGGCTCTATCTCAACCAAGGGTGCTGGAGTTGGCAGCAGAGATGAAGCAGCAGAGGGTGTGAGGTGCAGTTCCAATGAGGCCTCTGACTGAGGTGATATCTCTGGTAGAGGGCCTGAAGGCGGTGCAATGGCCAAGGTGCCTGGCTGAGGTGAAGAAGTGGCCTGGTTGGGATGAATGTGGCCGACATGACGAAGTACAGGGCTGGAGTGACAGAGGCCTATAAGAGGAGGTCAAAGGCTGGGACGACAGAGGACGATGCGAGGAGGTCAAGGGTGGTGACAATGGAGTGGCAGGCATCACCGGACGGAGAAAGGATGAGATGGAGGACTGCTTGGTGATCCTTCCCAACTGCAGCTACTGTATATAACAATTTCATGGCCCTTTTACAGGTTTGTAGTCATGGTATTCGTAAAGATGGCCTGCTGATTGGGATGCTCGCAGTAGTCGGGAAGGATGTACACAGCATCATGGACTTCCTAAAGCCTCCAGATATCAGCCACTTCAACATCATCATCCTCATCCTCTTCCTCCTCCCCTTCATCCTCTGTGTCCCCTGCAGTCATGGACTCCACGATTTCCTGGCCAGACACAGTCTGGTACCTGGGGTCTCCCACATCCACTTCCAGCCATTTGTGAATGGTGTCCTCAATTACTGTTCCCCTGCTTCATCCATCCGCCAGACAAAGTCCTGATCTTCAGAGGTGGGCATTGCAAACAAAAATTCATTTCTACAATGCCAATCTACAAACTTAAAAATTGCCTTAAGCAACTGCAAATCCACAAAATTCTTGAAATTTGCAGTTCCGCAAATGCAAAAGTGCAAACCATTTTTATTCCTTTCAGTACCATGGCATCAGCTCCATTTTATTCTGGATACCATTAGGGGATTATATTAAGTTTAGGATGATATTTTTCATAATCAAGGGGTTAAAAATCATCTCTCATTACTCATCCACTACAATCATATCTTTATTTATTCTGACTAACAATAGGTGATTATGAAGTTTGGAAACTGTCTAAAGTAACGAATGGGATATATAAGACTGTAGTTATAGTAAAATTAAAATATATACAGGTACACTCCAATATACAATACCCCGACCTAGCGATGGGGGTAGAAATACCACCATACCCCACTTGATGATGGCTGCGCCCCGGTTTAATGATGGGCCCTCCGAGGTCTCGTCAGCAGGCGATGGGCCAAAACTTTGAATCACACGCATTCCCGCGGCCAGCTGAGACCGCCCGCCACCCAGGATGCACAGAAATGCTCGTGCAGCTCCCACAGCCATCACTCACCCATATCATTCTTCTCACACTGGCCATCTCTGAGTGAGGAACTCTCTTACGCTCGCCCACCCAGCATCATGTTGCATCACCAATGTTATGCAAGCCGCTATTGTAGAGCACCGTAACTGTGTACGAGCAGTGCTGTAAGTAGAGCAGTGATACTAATTGTGTGTGGAGTGCAATTTTGTGTGAATTTTGGCCTAAATATGTGTGATCATTCTGGTATGGTCACTGCATGTGGTGGTGCTGGTGGAGACCTTACTCAGGGTGGTAAGAGGCCTGTTAGTAATGGTGCTGGTGATGTTCCCGCAAAGCGTGCTCACAAAACTGTCTCTCTGGAAGTGAAGCTAGATATTCTTAAGTGCCACGACAAAGGCGAGGGCGCGAATACCATCGCCTCAGCTCTCCACCTGGCCCAGATGACTGTCTCCACCATTAACAAGAAGGAGGAGGCCAATAAGGCTGCCGCTGGGGAGGTTATAACCTTATCTGCCTCCTGTATCACCCACCAAAAAGAACATGCAATAGAGTAGCTGGAGTGGATGCTATGCACGTGGATGGAGGATCAGAACAGGAGGAAGGCACCCATGAGTCAGGCTATCATTTGCTACAAGGCTCTCTCACTACTGAAGGAAATAAAGGTGAGGCGGAATCTTGATGACAGCGAAATCAGAACAGGAGGAAGGCACCAATAAGTCAGGCTATCATTTGCAACAAGACTCTCTCACTATGGAAGGAAATAAAGGTGAGGCGGAATCTTGATGATAGCGAAACATTTAAGGCTTGCCATGGGTGGTTTGACCACTTCTCAAGGAGGGCAAGCCTGCACCACGTGAAGATGTATGGTGAGGCGGTGAGTGCGGATACGGTGGGGGCAGCAGCATTTCCTGACGAGCTGAAGCGCATCATCGCGGAGGGCGACTACTGTGTGAAGAAGGTTTCGGATTTTGACGAGACTGGGCTCTTTTGAAAGAGAATGTCCTCAAAGACATTCCTTGCAACAGAGGAAAAGTCTACACCAAGGTTCAAGGTCTCGAAGGACAGGCTTACACTGCTGCTGGGGGGCAACCTCAAGTTGAAGCTGCTGCTGGTCTACCACTCCAAGAACCCCAGGGATCTGGTGGGGTATGTGGAGGAGAATTTATAGGTGATTTGGAAGTTGAACAAGAAAGCCTGGCTGACTTCTGACAACTGTTCTTCCTACTTTCACTCCTACCTCTCTTGTGTTCTCAAGAGGAATGCCTCCAGGAAGACCTTACCCAACAGATTCCTCAAGGTGGTAGACAACATGCCTAGCCACTCTCCCATGATGAAGGACTGGGCAAGCACCATAGAAGTGGTGTTCCTGCCCCCAACACCACATCCTTGTTGCAACCCATGGAATAGGGGATGATCATGACGTTTAACCCCTAGGACATGCAATTCAATCGACCGAACTTCCCTGAAAATCTGCATGTGGAGCCGATTTTTCGACTCTTACAGAAGTAAAAAGTTTTATGCCCAAGGTTTAGGGCTTGAATTTACACACCTTATGCCACAAACCAGAGCAGTTTAGACCAACTGGTTCATGAGCTATAGCCCGTCAAAGTTGAAAAAAGTTACCCTTCCAGCCATGGCGACTTCAGTTTTCTATGCGCTCCCACCCCATCCCTCTCCCATGATGTTCTTCACCCACTCCCATCACCCCTCTCTATTCCTCCCCTCCCCCCCCTCCCCCCTACCCCCCCCCTTCAGAATTTTCCAGCTCAATTTTTTTTTTTTCCAAAACAATAGCATGCACAATAATTATCTCAGTGTTCTTCACTCACTCCCCAACACTTCTCCCCTCCCCACCTTCCCTCCCCCTGTCCCCTTCCCTCATAGCTGTGTAGCTGTCAAAATAAAACACATACATGAAAAAAATACATTCTATGTTTTGCACATCAGTGTATGCAATTATGCAATTACATGAACAATAATCTGGTACTGAATGAAAACATGTGACATGAATAGTAACAATGATATATAATAATTTGGCTGGAGGGGGGGGGGTAAGTACATGGCATATGACAGGGGTGAGGAGAGGCCTGGAGGGGTGGTTATAGAGGTGGGAGACAGACACAACAAGACAGAGGACAGGCAGAGAGGGAGTACAGGGATGTGGAGGGTGGGCAGGGGGGATATAATCCTCCCCAGGGAGACAGAGAGGTGGGGTGGTAATCATGGCGGTGTGATGGAGGATGGTGAGGGAGAGGGAGGGAGGGAGCAGGAGGCAGTCAGAGGTGAGGGAAGGGGAGAGGGAACAAAGGTATTGGGGTAGAGAAAGAGGGCAGTGGGGAAATCACCCCCCCCACCATGGGTAGGGGCCTGGATCCTCCCCCCTCCCTACTCAGGACTTAGTTCTCATTGGTTTGCATTGATATACGTCACAATCAGGCTGAAACCTAGTGTTCGCAGTTTTTTACAAAGGCTCTTGTATCGATTACATTCTGCATCTAGCGTAATCCTGAAAAAGGATCGATCGATCCTGTTAGTACTTTAGGGGTCAAGGCATATTACCTCTGCCATACTATGCAGCGGTGAGGGTCTGTGACAGCAACGGCAAGACAGTCCGAACATTCTGGAAAGGTTGTAATAAACACCACGCCATGGAGAACATCACTGCTGCATGGCGGGAAGTTAGCCAGCCCACCATGAACGGTGTGTGGCGGAAGCTGTGGCCAGAGTGCATTCAGTCCTGCCAGAGTGCATTCACTCCTTCACTGGCTTCCCTGAGGGCGTGCAAGCTCCGCTGGTGCAACGTGTGTGGCAGGAAATTGCTCAACTGTCGCACGAGGCAGGTTTCGGGGAGGTCGATGAGGAGAATATGGAGGAGGTCCCGGAAAGCCAGAGCAATATGGAGCTCCTCAATATGGAGATTCAGAAGGCACACCAAGAGACACAGGAGGAGGAGGTCTTCCCTGAAGTGCGAGCCCTCAACATGAAAATCCTGAGGAAGATGGTGACCAAGGTGGATGTGGTCATTACACTTGTGAGCGCACATGACCTTCTCCTAGGACGAAGCAGGGACGCATCTGATCGGCTGGAGGAGGGGATGAAGGTGTACAGGACGATGCTGGAGGAAAAGAGGAGGGTAGCCAGGCGGACTACTATCTCTGCCTTCAAAGAGGCCCCCACCACACCAGCAACCCACAGAGCATCTCTCCAGCCCTCAACCAGCAGAGCATCCCCCCGGCCATCGACCAGCACAGCCACCCAGGGCCTCCTCCCACCGAGGAAGTGCTCGACCCCTCACCAGCAGCCGATTTCCATCTCCCATGACATCTGTGTCTCCACTGCTGCACTCCACCCCTCCATTGCTGCCTTCCTCACCCCAGCCTCCATCTCCCACACCACATTGGCCACTGCCTCTATCTCCCTCACCATGACATGAGCCACCGCATCTGTCTCCCTCATTACCTCATCAGTCATCGCAGTGTTCTCCCTCGCCACCTCACCAGTCACTGCAGCCGTCTCCCTCACCACCTCCTCTGTCATCACATTGCACTCCACCGCCACCCCCAGAGTTAACGCATTGCACCTGATTGCCACCGCCTGAATCATTGCATCGCATCCCATCACCACCCCCAGAGCCAGTGCATCAGTCTCCCGCTACCATCAGCCCACCTCGCCAGGCTTCTCCCCCTCTCTGACCCTCCCCTGAAGATGGGGAATGAGGGTTTTGAGGAGGATGGGTGAGTGCTAGTGCGCACCACATGTCAGCTAGCCTCGGGTGGAGGAGGATAGCAAAGATGACAACCAGGACCAGATTTGGACTTACAAGAAATAAGTGATGAGAGGTGTTTGATATTTTCTGACCTATTTTTTATGATTTTCAGATTTTATTTGTTGGTTTTACTGAATTCTTTACAGGTGTTAGGCTTAGGTTAGTTTCTTTTACAGCTGTTGGGCCATTTAGATTGGCTCTAAACTTGTTTTTGGACCCAATTGGGTGGGTTTACAACTTGGTTGGGGGAAAAAACCCAAGGTTGAAAAATGCATTCCTATACTTTACATGCTAAATCTGCCCCGATATACGATGCTCCACCTAGCGATGGATTTTTACCTAACTAACTGCATCGTTAAACCAGGGTATACCTGTATTTCAATTATTATTATATTAGACTGTTTTGACAACAAACAAGGGTAAATCCTTCACTACTGTATATAAATGAATTAAATTATTACACTTCACAGCTCACACTTGACAAGTTGACACACCAGTCCACCTCCATTCCTCATCTCTAACCTGCTCAGTCCTCACTTCTTACTCACAGTCAGACTCCTCCAACAAATAAGACAACTCCAACATACAGTATATCTATCTATCTACCTATCTATTTATTATCTACACTGAACATACAGTATATCTATCTATTTACCTATCTATTTATCATCTATACTGATACCGTATAGGGAAAGTTATTTGGTATGAAAAATGGTAAAATTGTGTTCACTTTCAATTTGTATGTTTCTTGTTTAATCTGTCATTTATCTACCTAATGATTTTGCTGAGACTGAAATACTGGCACTGGAAATGCTATTAGTCTCAAATTTAAAATTCAGACTGAAGGTCATATTCTAGGTGGACTGGGGGGCTTCACAGCACATCTTTGCACTTTTCATCTTGATATTGGCTAGTATGCTAAACAAGTCTTTCTAGCATCGATGTAGTTTACATCAGTAGCATACATTATAATGTCTACAAATCTGGAAAATAAATTGATCTTGATTAGCCTTTATATTTTTCTTTCCTTACTTGGGGAAAAAAACATCTTTACTGGCTTCCATTTTTAGATTCTTATTTCTTACCCTCCCCCCAGAAAGAAGAGACAGTATATCATTAAGATAACGTAGTGAGGAACCCTTCAATGTAAAGTAGAATATGACTTGCCATGACGAAGTTATGCTTTATTATTTACTCATGAGTACAAACGTTGCCCCCTCTTGGTGTAAACCCATTTTCATTCCTTTCCTGAGAGCTTGGTATGAAGCCAAGATCCTCAAAATGAGATGAATCTGATCTTCAGCCATTTTTTTTTTCTCTCTCTCTCTCTTTATATTTCTTTCTGAAGGGAACTTAAAGTCATCATACAAAATGTACAATAAAGGAAAATGCTATTGTACAGTGTACCAAAGATGAATTTATCGTACATATACAGTACGTCCTCATATTTCGACGCATTTTACTTTGATGCTTCATTTTTCGTGAAAGAAAAAAGTTTTCGACATGTCCCAAACTTCGTCATTTTCCCCCTAACCTCGACGCTTCCAGCTGGCAGCCGACACTCAACAGATGGCGCATATGCTCCCCTGTTTGTAAACAAAGAAGATGGTGACCACTTCAGCTCCATAATACAAGTGCATATATATATATAAGAATGATTATTAATGTGTTAAATGTGAGTTTTGTTGACACTTGAGCATACAAACTTCATCAAATAAACGTCTTCAATTAGTACATGACCTTGCAGCAGCTGCCATCCTCACTGTTTTGGTAGCTCGGCTGGTCTGTGGCTACCAAATAAGTCAATATTCCAACGGCTATCAGTTAAACTGCTTATAAGACTATATTTCTTGTTTTAATGTTATTTAATAGTATTTTAACTTGCACATAAACTTACCAGAAGAGTAATGTAAATATTGAACTTAGAAATTCAACCTATGGAAAAAGAGAGACTGCTTAGACTCGGTTGTCATCGGACGTGCTCCTCCCGGCCGTGTTGTCAACCGTCTCATTTTTGGGTGCTTAAACCATCACTACCAGCTTGCTTTGGGCTCATTACAGAAATATCAGTGTCCCAGTGCAATAATTCAGTGAGTGTACTGGCCAGGCGTTCAGCTGACATGGAATCTTCCATGGCCAGCCTGGCCACTCAGGACATCCATATGGGCATTGCCCCTACTGCCGGGGAGGTTGCTACCCTTGGCAAGAGGACGAGGACGGCCTCAGCCACTAGTGACGAGGGTGGAGCCCAAGAAAAATGGATCCGGCCTTCCTCCCCAGACAGCGATGCCACCAGTGAACCCAGGAGGGCTTATTTACAATGCGAGGCTGGCAGATAACATGAACCCCCGTAGGTTGTCGGATGCCATAAACAAGTCATCGTGGGGTAAGTATTGCATTGAGGGATCATTAAGGGTTTTAGGTAAGTCAGCGATTAGGTTCTGCATCTATGCAGCAGATGTAGTGAAAGATGAGTGCACCACCTGAGTCCCTCACCCACCTAGGGGACTGGCCAGTAAGGTGCTGGTTGGCTCGCACACCTTGCAGTGGTGAGTTCCCGTATGGGAAAATTGGGTCTATTGCTCCTGATGTCACGCAGGAGGAGCTTTTCAGTCATCTCCGTTGCCTCAGCAGCAGTTCCTCCCAGCTAGTAAAGGTCGCCCGGCTCACGGTCCGCCCCCATGGTGACGAGGACGCAGTAGCAGCCAGGATGGTACGGCTCAAATTCAGGGGCCCCTTGCCGGAGCAGGTAATTTTTGGTCATCTGTGCTACAATGTAGGGACTTATGTCTTCCCCATCCTGAGGTGCTATACGTGCCATTTATTTGGGCATGGGACGATATTATGCAAAAATAAAGTCAGGTGCTCTCGTCGCAGCAGGTTCCATCCCTGCAAATTTCCATCGGGTGGTCAGTGCACCCATGACCCCCACTGCTTTTTCTGCGGTGGTGCAGAGGGCCCCCCTGGGGGTAGGGGGTTTTTCAAGAAATCTCCCCCAGTATCCCTGCTTGTCGTAAGAGGTGACTACAAGGGTTGGTGGTGGGTTAGTGCCCCACCCCGTAAAAACAACTAACTTGTAGGAGGAGGCTGTAGCATGGGCCGAACAGGGTAGTACTCCCGAGGGGAATGGAATGCTGGTGATAGGGAGAGCTGGAGCTCTTTTCACTAGCTACCTAATCATCCTCCTTTGCTGACCTTTTCAGTGTGACAGTAACATGGAGAGTAGACCAGCATACTCTCCCAAACATTTCCTCTAATTATCATATGCACTTTACATATCACACAACGTATCCCACTAGGTTACAGGGGTTGACGCCAGCAAGGGCATGCGGCCAGAAAACTTTGCCCCCGCTACCTAGTGGCAGACTTTCGGGGGGAGGCTTGACAGGGGTTCCGCCGGCATAGATCACGGGTCCGGGGCGAGATGGGGCTCGAACCTGTGCTAGAGGGTACAGGGCATTGCGGTTCCCAGGCTGCTGCTTCCGCTCAATAGAGAGGGGCCTGAACCTGGGAGTAGTGCCCCAGGAGGCTGCCCTATCAGTGGGTGTATAATGGCGGGGCAGTTGCAGTGCCAAGGCACGCTTGGAGGGTGTCCCTGCAGGTGTTCTGGCAGGGTGCCCCAAGGCCACTACCACAGCCACTAGTAAGCTGGTGGGCTAGGGGTCCCAGATCCATTGCCTGGACCTAGGACTGTGCAATGGGCTGGGCCTTTGGAATGTTTACCCCTCTTTATCTTACCGACTATGACCAAGTACAAATATATGCATCAAAGCAAGCCTGAGAACAGCAAATCACCCAGGGGGTTTAGGGTGGGTTCGTGGAATGTGGGAAGTTTGAGGGGAAGAGCGGGGGAAGTTGTTGAGGCATTTAGTAGGAGGTGGGTGGATGTGGCTTGTTCGCAGGAAGTCCGGTACAGGGGTGGATCAGCCAGAAAGATTGTTGGGAAGGATTGCTATTATAAGCTGTTTTGGCAGGGGGGAACTGACGGATATGGGGGTGTGGGTGTGTTGGTTGCGGAGAAATGGGTGGAGTATGTTATGAATGTCATGAGAGTAAGTGATAGGATAATAGTAGTGAAAATTTTGATCGGACGGGTGATGATTTCAGTTATATCAGCATATGCTCCACAGGTAGGATTGGATGACGCAAAGAAGGATAGATTTTGGGATGATTTAATACATGTAGTAAGTGGTATGGGTGATGATGAGGTAGTGGTTCTGGGAGGGGATTTAAATGGTCATGTTGGTGAAGCAGCTCAAGGTTATGAAGGAGTCCATGGAGGATGTGCATATGGTGTGAGGAATGCGGAAGGGGAAAGAATACTCGAGTTTGGGGAGGCTATGGACATGATTGTGTGCAACACACATTTTAGAAAAAGAGTGAGTAGATTGATTACGTACGAGTCCGGGGGAAATAGTAGTCAGATAGATTATTTTCTGGTCAGGAGGGTTGATAGGAGATTAGTGAGGGATGTTAAAGTTGTAGGAAGCGAGGAGTGTGTGCAGCAGCACAAACTGTTGATTTGTGACATGGTGCTTAAGGAACGAATGATGAGAAGGAGGACATATGTACCTAGGAGGAAAATATGGAAGCTGGGAAACCAATCAGTAAGGGATGCCTTTTATAGTGAGATGAGGAGAGTGGTGGCTGAACAGGAAGCCGTAGATAGAGACGTTAATGAACAGTATAGAGCCCTTAAGAACAACCTCTTGAGAGTTACCGATGCAATATGCGGTTGGACAAGAGGCCCACCAAGACATAAAGTAACTTGGTGGTGGGATGAGGGTGTAGAAGCTGCAGTTAAGGAGAAAAGAAGGCTTTTTCGGGAATGGAAGAAGGGTGGTAACAGGGAGGAGTACTTGGCTGCCAAGCGCAGGGCTAGAAGAGAGGTATACAGGGCGAAGTCTGAGTCACAGAGACTTTTACTTGATAATCTAAATCATGAAGGAAGGAAAAATATGGTTTTTAGGGTGGCAAATCAGGTGAAGAGAGATAATCGGGACATTGTAGGCGAGCAGTGTGTGAAGAATGATGAAGGAAGGGTAGTGGTAAACAGTGAGGATATTAAAGATGCATGGAGAGAGCATTATAGCCGGTTGTTGAATGAGGAGTTTGATTGGGATAGGGAAGGTTTGGAGCCAGCTGATCCAGTGTTTGG
>JAGKTI010003833.1:36692-54334 GCA_018397915.1 Birgus latro
GAGGTCATTAAATGTGACTTAAGGGTTAAGGGACTGAATAGGGAGGCTGCCAGAGATCGAGCAGCGTGGAGAGCCGCCATTAGGTGACCAAGGCCGACACATGCAAGCATGTTGGAGCCTTCAAAAACGAAAACGAAAACGGTGCACATCAAGTTGTCTCCCGCACTTGCCCAGTCTATCAGCAGGCACTTGCCACCTACGATGCTGTCAGAGTAGATCCATCAACCCTCCCTGCCGTCAACACCTGTTTGCATGCCCTCAATCCATCCGGATGCACTCCTCCTAGCTCAAATCCCTCACCAACACAAACTGCTCCTATTCGGACTTCTCAGCCTGTCCAGGAGGGCCTCACGTATGCGACAGTAGTTAGTAACTGCTTTTCAGCACTGGAAGACCTGGCTGAAACGTCGGGTGGTGAGTCTGCACCTGAACCAAATGACGTGGAGCGAACGGTTGCTGTGTCCTCCCACCCAACTTCCCAGTCTGCGGTGCTGCTCCACCCTGCCCCTCCACCCAAGTCCCGTCGACAGCACTCCCACCCAACAAGGACCTCCTCCTCTCAAGCTGCACAAGACTCCGTAGCTCCATTTATCCAGACTGGTATGAAGTTTGCCAGCTCCACCTCCTCACAGGTCACAACTCCTGCCTCAGCTCCAAATACAACCTATGCTGCATCCCCCGGCTCTCCTGACATGGGCTCCACACCTGGTGAATCTCCTGTTCCTCCAAATCAGCCTGTACCAAGGACAACCTCTCATGCTTCCCCATATGCCAACTCCACAGGTGCCCATTCTTCAGAATCCTTCGTGGACCTTCTATTTACAGCCCATTCCATGTATAAAAATGGACAGTCCTTTGTAGACATATGTATCAGCCTCTTGCCCTGGCTTTTTTCTCTCTTCCTGTCCCAGTGATGGCTCATCCACCTGCACACAGATTCCTTTTGTGGAATGCCAGATCCCTTCTTCGGAAAACTTCGGATTTCAAGCAGACTATTGCGCACTTTGTTCCAGACGTTATGGGTCTATGTGAGACTTGGCTATCTCCACATCTCCATCTATCGCTCCGGGGTTTTACTGTATATCGGGCAGATCGTCAGGGTATCGGAGGTGGTCTAGCTGTCACAGTCAGGGAGGATGTGCCAAGCTCAGTTCTGCCACTGACCCAGCCCCCTTGAGGGGTGTTGGAAGTCCTTGCGGTCCGCCTATCCCTCGTGAAGGGATGGATCACAGTGGCGGTTTGCTACAACCCGTGCAGGGACACAGGACAGGAAGAACTCCGGGCCTATCAAGACCAGCTCTCTTCACCTTGCCTCCTCCAGGGAGATTTTAATGCCAGGCACCCCCATTGGGATACTTCTCTAGCCCGGAACTCTGGCAATAGGTCGGGAACTTCCCTTTTTCAGTTTCTATCAGAGAGCAATCATTTCACCCTACTCACCCCGTCAGGGTTACAGATCCGTATTGACCCACACTCAGGCCTACCTTCTACACTTAATCTGTACGTGGGAGATTCTGTTTTTGGTGGCTCAGCCATCTGGACCAGCCCATATTTGGGATCTGACCACCTTCCAGTTATCTTGGATGTCCCCCACCCTGCTCCGCCCCACCTCATCCACACTGGATCCTCACACGGGGGTCCTGGACCTCCTTTACAGCAGCTCTTGATAATACTGGAGCTCTGCCTGGAGAGCCCTTAGATGACAGTATGAACGACGTCACATCCTCCGTGATCACAGCAGGTGAGGCGACCTTCCGCAGATCCTCAACATGTCTCTGAGGCACTGTCACAGTTCCCTGGTGGACAGAGGACAGCACCAAAGTGCTCCGGGCTAGGAGGTCTTCTTGGAATGCCTGGTGGAGGTGTCCCTGCCCAAGTCATCAAGACACTCACTGCCATAGGGATGCAGTATGCAAGCGGACTCTTACCCTAGCTCGCCGTGCTGCCTGGTCTGCTTTCTGCTCAACCCTGTCTTTCTCTAGCTCACCATCTCGAACGTGGTCCTTCATTCGAGCAATGAAGGGTCGCCCTACCGCCCTGTCATATCCTCTGGTGAAGGAAGGTAACCTTCTGGTAGGCTTCCAAGACAAGGCTGCCTTCTTTGGATCCCGATTTGGTTCCCCGGCCCCACTTCCAGGTCTTCATCACTTACTAAGGGTCACTCAGGCAGGCATCTCCTCCCCGCCCCCCCCAGCAGGCTTAGCCTCCCCTTTTACCTAGACAGAACTCTCCTCTGCTCTGCAGACCTTACCACCAAAGAAGGCATGCGGCCCAGATCTGTTACCTAATGAGTTTGACTCATCTCCCCGTCCTCCATCAGACATCGCTCTTAGACATATTTAACACCAGCTGGCATTGAGGATCTTCCCATCACACTGGAAAATCTCAGACCTTCTGCCCTTCCTCAAGCCAGGAAAGGGCCCTCTTCTCTGGCTTCATACAGGCCAATAGCCTTGCTATCCAACGTCGGGAAAGTGCTTGAGAGGATGGTGTGATTTCGACTCTCCTGGTGGCTGAAGCATGACTCCCGCTTGTCTGAGGTACAGTGCAGATTCTGCCCTGGGAGGGGGACATCTGATGTCCTGCTCCAGTTTGACCATCACATCCACCAGGCATTTTATCATAAGCAGATCCTCCTGGTAGCCTTTGTGGATCTCCAGGGGGCTTTTGATTCTGCCTCCCATGATGGAATATTGTACAAGTTGTGCCATCTAGGCATCACAGGCTCTGCACTGGACTGGGTACAAAAGTTTTTTGGAGGGACGAACCTTTCGTATTTCCCTTGGGGGTATGTACTCCTCCCCTACCCCAGTTAGGCTGGGAGTACCACTGGGATCATGCATCAGTCCCCTACTTTTCGATGTATTAATGTATGACCTCCCCCATCCTCCTGGGGTATCCATCTTAGTTTATGCTGATGATGTCTCCATCCTCTGTAGTGCTACCTCATTACGGGAGGCCCAGCATCGCCTCCGACAGGCTGTGGACACCTTTGCCACCTGGGCTGCAGACTGGGGACTAACAGTTAATGCTCCCAAGAGTGCTCTTATGTGCTTTGGCCATAGGCGGTTCCCCTCCATGCCGATGATTCAGATTGCCGGAGAACCTCTCATCCTTCGGACCCGGTACAAGTTCCTGGGCCTCCACCTGGATAGTTCCGTCTCACCTGGGCCCCCCACATTGACCATCTACGATCAGCATGCCTTAGGCGCCTGGACATCATGAAGTGTGTTGCAGGAGTTCGCTGGGGTGCTGACTGAAACACTCTCCTCCGCCTGCATCGGGCCTTCATCCGCAGTAAGATCTCGTACAGTGCCTTCCTTTATGGATCAGCTACCCAGACCCACCTAAAAAAGTTGGATGTTGTCCAGACCATGGCACTTCACATTGCCCTAGGTGCCTTCAGGTCCACCCCAATTATTTCACTTCATGCGGAGTCTGGGGTGATGCCCCTCTCCATCTACCGCCTGGAACTGGACTGTCGGCTGCATCACCGCATCTCATCCCTTCCCTCCAACCACCCGGTCTCCTCCCTCTACTGCCTCTCCACAGCCCTTCGTCAGCCCCCAGCCTGGCCGCAAGTGAGGTTACCATACATCATCCGCAGCATCCAGGCCTGCCACACCCTGTCTCTTGATCTGCCCAGGCCTGCCCCAGTGGCCCCTCTCCCCCCAGTTCCCCCTAGGTTGAATTTATCTCCAAATGTCTCCCCCTATCTCCCAGTACCATTTTTGAAGTCAACAGATGCAGTATTGGCATGGCAACTCTTTCATAGCATGGACTCCTCTATTTATAAGGACTCCCTAAGAATTTACACAGATGGGTCTCACTCCCCTCCATCTTCCTTTGCCTCAGCGGCCTATTTTGAAGATTTTTCCATATGCCAAACTCGGTGTTCAGTGGGTGATATGATGTCCTAACCGCAGAATTCATAGCCATCCTCAAGGCCCTCGAGTTTGTCTGGACTTTCCTCCAACCTCAACCGATAGTTTTATACACTGACTCAAAGTCCTCACTTACCTTTCTCCTCTCAGATCGTCCAATGATTCATGTCAGGATTGTCCATGCTATAATGGAGCACCTCCTTCTTCTCGTTATTCCTCCCTGGCACCTCCACCTTCAATGGATTCCCTCGCATGTAGGCATCCGTGGCAATGACACTGCAGACGCAGCAGCAAAGCGAGCACTGACCTCCAGTACACCGGTCTATATGACACCAGATAGTGCCACATTCCCTAATCTTGCACGCAGCGCCAGATGTCACACTGGAATGCAAACCTAGCGACTGCCCTACCTGCCTCACACCTGGGGCATTTTCGCTCCAACTCTTCTGTACACCCTTGAGCACGCCATCCCTGTAGGGACGTTGATGTAGCCATTACTAGGATATGGTTGGGCCACACAGGCCTCGCAGGTCACCTGTACCGTTTGGGTATGATAGAACACCCTTGGTGCCAATGGTGTCCTCAAGCTGAAGAAACCATAAAACACTACCTATTATGGTGCCCTAGATTCCACTCCCTTCGCACGCTCTTGTGGGATCACTTGGCATCTCTGGGAGTTTTTAATTTGTCTCTCCACACACTCCTGGAAGGAGGTGCTGGGGGCTCTCGGTTACAACAAGTCGCGTGGTGTACGTCTGACTTTATCCGAAAATCTAAGCAGCTCTCCCGCATATAACGTGAGGCCCTAAGCAGTTTGCACTGGAAGGGCATAGGGCCATTGTTTTGGCCGTAACCCTTAAACCCACAAGAAGAAGAAGAAGTCCTATGGAAAAGCTCTACCGCAAATCTTAAAAGAACAACTAAACCAGTCAACATTCCAATGGCTATCAGGTAAACTGGTTATGAGACTTTATTTCTTGCTTTAACATTATTTAATAGTATTTTAACTAGCACATAAACTTACCAGAACAAGAATGTAAATATTGAACTTAGAAATTCAGTCCTATGGAAAAGCACTACAGCAAATCTTAAAAGAACAACTAAACCAGTCAACATTCCAATGGTTATCAGGTAATCTGGTTATGAGACTTTATTTCTTGCTTTAATATTATTTAACAGTATTTTAACTTGCACATAAACTTACCAGAAGAGTAATGTAAATATTGAACTTAGAAATTTAGTCCTATGGAAAAGCACTACTTAGAAATTTAGTCCTATGGAAAAGCACTACTGCAAATCTTAAAAGAACAACTAAACCAGTCAACATTCCAATGGCTATCAGGTAAACTGGTTATTTCTTGCTTAACGTTATTTAATAGTAGTTTAACTTGCACATAAACTAACCAGAACAGTAACGTAAATACTGAACTTACAAATTCAGTCCTGTGGAAAAAACAGTACAGTGAATCACGAGATCAAAACAAACCGTGTGGGCTGCATTCAAGGGTTTGGCCTTTCAATGGCCTTTGTTACACTTTTAATGTCTTTTCAGGTACATGTTTATTGTGTTAGGCTGTATAAACAACCAGTAAACACTCATTTAATTTGGGTAGGGCCTGTTTGGTGTTATAGTACTTTGTGATAGGGTAGGTACCTGTCCCACTGGAACGCCCATCTGTTTTTCCCACAGATTCAAACTTCACACTTTGACATTTCACGTTTCATGACGTTTTGGCGGAACATCAAAACAGCGAAAAATGAGGATTTACTGTATAATATTTATCGTACATATGGCAACAATGCGGGAGCGGTGGGTGGCGCCAGTGAGCCAGCGACTCACCCAGACGCTGCCTGCCAGGCTAGGCCATGTAGATATTTGCAGGCAGTTTGCATTTGCGGAAGTGCTTCCACAAGTGCAAAACCACGAATTTGAGTAGAATTTGTCGCAAACGCAAATCTACAAATGAAATTGCACTTCCACAACTGTGGATTTTGCTGTTTGCGGAAGTGACTGTGGAAGTGCCCAGCTCTGCTGATCTTTGAAGTCAATAAAGTCAGCTACTATTTCTTCACCCTTGAGGCGCTTGTTCCAAATGTGAGTGCAGAGTTCCCTCTGAGCCTGTTCCCAGTTATAGATCACAGACTTGAGGGAATACAACTTGAGGTTGGCCAAGGTCCTCTCCCCCCCTACTGTCCTCACCTTGGGCTGCCTCCTCCTTGTCCTCAAGCACAACCATCACGTCTTCCATAAACCTCTTCCAGTACAGCTGTTTCACTGCCACAACAATACACTGGTCCATCGGTTGGAAGACTGAGGTTGAATTAAGGGGCAAGAACGTGGCCCTAATATGACCTCCATCTCTAACCAACTCCTTCTCAAAAGGATGAGCAGGAGCACTGTCAAGGAGCAGCTGAACCTTAACGTCATTGTGGCCAAGACTCTCCGTTTGGTAATGGATAATCTCCTTCACAGCATGGTTGTAGAACCAATCTTTGAAGATCTTGGCTGTAAAGCAAGCCTTCAGTGAGTGGAAATAAATTACGGGGAGACTATCCATCAACCTCCAGAGACAGTGTGGCTGTTTTGCAAGCCCCCCTACAACAGGTTTCAGGCAATGGGAACCTGCTGCATAGGCACAACCAAAACAGACAAGCACTGTTTGCTCACCTTACGACCAGGTAATGACTTCCCCTTCTCGTCAGAAATTATATTAGTCAGGACAGACCTGATGAACAGACCAGTTTCATCAACATTATGAACCTGATTGAGACCGACCTTCTTCGTCAATCAGATTTTTAAGCTTGTTGCAAACTCATCAATTATTTCGATGTCTGCATCCAAGACATCACCATTAGTAATCTTGTTAGACAGCCCATGCTGAAGTTTGAAATGAGCCAGCCAATCTTCAGCAGCCCTAAAATCCACAATCCCCAGTTGTTCAGCGAACTTGGTGGTTGCAGCTTTCAACTCAATGGTACACACAATCATGTCACTGCCAGAGTGTTGTCTGAATCATTTCAGGAAGGCCTGGTCGGATTCGCCAAGGTGTGGCTTGGCCATCATTTTGCATTCATTCTGTTGCACAATCACACCATGTTCACCCTGGAAGAACATCTTGATGGAGTGCTTGTTTTTCCGCTAATCCTGCAACGTGGTCTGGGGCATTTCGTAATGCTCTAGCCTTAAGATGCTCCAGCCTTGCTCCATCTTCTCGATATCTCCATCTTCTCCATGGAGAAAACGATACAACGCCTCCTAACAGATGGTGGAGCTGCCTTGGAGACAATGACCAGGACAAAGCACTAGGCCAGCAGGACCTGCAGCAGCCAGAGCACCACCACAAAAACCACAAGTTCAGCCATCACGCACAACTAGAGTCAAGTAAGGCAGTGACCACTCTGAGGCCATAGGTGAGGCATGTGGGAAGGAGAAATCCAGTGGGTTCACACTCATAAACGGTATGGTACAGTATTTTCACGATCACAACAGAGCACCAGAACATGAGCGTTGACAGACCATTAGTTTGCAATACAGTACCAAGAACATAGGAGCATAGGATGCCACACAGTCATGGCAACAGGGTTTTGCACTCACATGGTCAGAAGATCGGGGTGCACAGGCACGTCTTCACTCTATGACATCCACGGGTAAGGATGAGAGCGTGGCGGTATTCTTGATGTGTTAGGTGAGCCGCACCCACAACAGATTCTGAATGGCTGGCATGTAGTGGG
This sequence comes from Birgus latro, assembly GCA_018397915.1. NCBI lineage: Eukaryota > Metazoa > Arthropoda > Malacostraca > Decapoda > Coenobitidae > Birgus > Birgus latro. The sequence goes on from JAGKTI010003833.1 coordinate 44,309, forward strand.
CATTTTCATTGGCTCCTAAGTTTCGGGATTTTCCCTGGCACAAGCTGGCTACCGTTTATGGGCTGGTTGAGGTACCTCAATGCCAGATACTGCATTGGACTGCTGGTTATGTTCCTTTTGGCAATGGACGTTCCATAACTTCACCAGATATTGCTTCAATGGAGCAAAGAGATTTGCATCAGATATTGCATTGGGCCGGATAATGCAATGACGTGTGTGTGTGTGTGTGTGTGTTTACCTAATTGTGATATTCAGGAAATGAGCTATGCTCGTGGGGTCCCGTCTCTGTTTCTCAGTAAGTCAAATTTTGCCTTAAACTCATTTAAGTTTTTAGACTGGACGATCTCTTTGTCCAAGCTATTTCAGAAGGTCTATGCATCTATAAGGAAACCTATATTTCTTGACGTCCTTCAAGCAGCTTGGCTTCTTTAGTTTCATTCCGTGTCCCCTTGTTACCCTCTCATCCCACACAAACAGATTTTCTCTGTCAATTTTATCTACTCCTATCATGGTCCTGAACACTGCAATCATGTCGCCCCTCTCTCTCCTCTCCTCTAAGGAAGGCAAATCCAGCCTTTCCAGCCTCTCTCTGTACGACAAATCTGCCAGACTGGGGACCATCTTGGTTGCTGTTCTTTGTATTCTCTCAATCTTGGTTATATCATTCTTTTTGTGTGGGGACCATACTACTGCTGCATATTCTAACCTGCGGTGGATCATGGCCACTATCAATTTTGTCATCATCTCCTCATCCATGTAATGAAATGCCACTCTTATATTGGTCAAGAATTTATATGTCTCTCTAACTATCTTATGTGCTTTTCAGGTGACAAAGTATCCTGGACCAGCACTCCCAAATCTTTCTCTTCTCTCACTTTTCTAATTGGTTCATTACCCATCAAATAATTCAATGATGGCCTCTTGGTACTTTTACCATTTCCAATATTTTACATTTTTTTGCGTTGAATTTCATTTCCCACATCTGGCTCCAATCGTGTATCCTATCCAGATCCTCCTGTAGCATTTTACAGTCCTCTTCAACCTCTACCTTTCTCAAGATCTTTGCATCATCACCAAACAGACTTGCGTAACTGTTCACTCCATCTACCATATCATTTATGTAAATCAGGAACATTACTGGCACCAACACTGAGCCCTGTGGGACACCACTTGTTACTTCCCTCCATCCAGATGTCCTGTCCTTTATTACTGTCCTCATTTGTCTGTCACTCAAAAAGTCTCTCATCCATTCCAGGAGGCTTCCCTTAAGTCCTCCGATATGCTCTAATTTCCATATTAGTCTCTCGTGGGGTACCTTGTTGAAGGCCTTCTCCAGATCTAAATACACACAATCCACCCAACCGTCTCTCTCCTGTAGCATGTCAATCACCCTTGAGTAAAAGCTCAGTAAGTTGGAAACACATGACCTCCCACTTCTGAATCCAAACTTTCAGGATTCTCTCACACAATTTCATGACCATGCTGGTTAGAGACACTGGTCAATAATTCAGGGGTTCTTTCTTGTTTTCTCCCTTATAGATTGGTACCACATTTGCCCTCTTCCATTCCCGAGGCACTTTCCCCTCTTCCAGTGAACATACAATTAAACTGTGAATCTTATCTGCCAGTTGTTCTCTGCATTCCTTCAGAACCCATTAGAGATTCCATCTGGTCCTGGGGCTTTCCTTACATCTTGAGTTTCCAGTAATTTATATACACTTCCTGCACTTCCACTTTTATATCTTTTATCACTACATTTCTAATCACTCCCTCCCCTTCCACAAATTCCCTTTCCTTAGTGAAAACCAATTGGAAACATATGTTCATTATTTCAGCATGCAATACCGCATCCTTGTAGACCTCTCCTTCTACTTTCAGTTTGGTGATTCCTTCCTTTAGCTTCAATTTGCCATTAACAAATCTATAAAACAATTTGGGTTCGTCCTTACATTTGTCAATTATACCTTTTTCAAAGTTCCTTTCTTCCTCTCTACGTATTCTTATATATTCATTTCTAGTTCTTTTATATTCTTCCTTTGTTCTGTTATTACCTCTCTTTCTCCATTTGTTCCATGCCATGTCCCTCTCTTTTTTTGCTGTCTACACCTTCTATTAAACCACTCCTTTTTCCTGTTTTCTTTCCCCCTTACTCTTGGCACATATTTTTCCACTCCCAAATTATAGAGGTCTAAAAAGATATCCCACTTAACTGTATCTCTTTTGTCTCTGAATTATCTCTAATCTGCATTTTCAAAAAATTTTCTCAATTCTGCAAAGTTTGCTTTCCCAAAGCTGTATCTTCCTTGCCTATAAAGCTCAACTCTTGGCACCACATTCCCTATTACCGTCTGGAACTCAATGACCACATGATCACTTTTTCCTATAGGACACAGATATTTGAAAGATTCAATTACATCAGGTTTTTTGGATAGTAGCAAATCTAATCTTGCTGGTGTGTCATCACCTCGGAATCGTGTCTCTTCTTTGACCCACTGCGTCATTACATTATTCATTGCTATATTTAACAATTTAGTACCCCACAAATCTTTGCTGCCTCCTGAGTCCCATTCCTCCCAGTTCAACTCTTTACAATTAAAGTCACCCATTAGGATTATATTGTTGCTTTTCTCAATCACTTTCTGTAGATAACAAACCATGTCTGACATCTCCTGGTATTCATCGTCATTCCATGCTCTCGTCTTAGGGGGAACATATACCACTGCCATATCTTTCCTACCATTCTCCCCAGTTTCTAATTTCATATTTATCGCTTCGGCCCTGCCCTCTGCCATTTCCACTGTATCTACATTTTTGTTGTCCATCACTGCTATCATCACTCCTCCTCCTGTTTTTTCTTTTCTGTCTCTTCTCCATAATTTGTATTTCTCACCTCCCATATGAACATCAATATCTTCTTTCAATTTAGTCTCTACAAAGCACATAACATCAAGTTCGTGTACCTTAAAAAAATCACTGATTTCTAACCTTGCCGATATTAGTCCATCAATGTTTGTGTACGCCACTTTCAAACTTTTTTCATCGTTTTTTTATCCTCTCTTCTCTCCTTCCCTCCGTCGGTACCACTTTCTCAATTTCTGATGCATAGCTCTCCAATAGAACACTGTCTTCTCTTCCTCCGTTCGCTGTTAGTTTTATATCTTTGCTTCCTTTACTAACTCCTTTAATTTAGCTCTTTCTCCTTCGTTTGCATCCCTTCTTATCCAAACATTTTTAAACCCCTCTTTATCTGACAATTTTCATGTTCTATTTATGAATTCATTCACCATTACCTGGGACTAAAACTTTACTTTCAATGGCCTTGCCCCACCTTCCTCATATTTTCCTAACCTAAACACTTCTTCAGTCTCTTCCTGGGCTTCATTGTTTCCCTCCATAACCACTGATATTATTTCTTTAGCCTTGCTCAGTTCTTCTCTCTCTCTTTTGGATCTTACTGTCATACGTTTTTCTTTTATTCCTGAGATTATCACACATTTTTTCTTGTCTGCTACATCCCTTCTCTACTTCTTAGTACCCTAACCACTTCCTTCTCCAACTTTTCCTTGCTTTGTTGTTCTATGATCTCCTTCAAATTTACATTTCTTTCCTCCAGTATTTTTTTCTTCCACCCCTTATGTTGCTCCCTGATTTCCTTAATATGCTCATCATGCATCCTCGATTTTGATTCGTACTCATCTAGTTTACTTTACATTCTGTCCCTTTCTTCTTCCAACCTTTTATTCTCCCTCTTGAGCTATTTTATTTCATTTGATGCAGATTCGTTACTCACCTTCAATTCTGTGACTTCTTTTTCTTGTTCATTAGTACATGTGCAAACTTTTTCCAGTTTATTCTGTAGGACTTTAATCTCTCTCTCTTGCTCTAAGGTCCATTCCTGCAGCTGTCTAATTACTTCCCATACCTTTTTTAACTCCTGGACATCTCTCTCCGCCGTTTTCTCTACTCCTGCTATTCATGTTTGGTTCAGCTTATCACTTCCGTTATTTACATCAACATCGGTGAAGCCCTCAAATTCCTCCTCGCCAGTTGTAAACAATCTTCCGTCTCTCTCTGCCATGATTCAAACATATGGAGACTTTTTTTTTGCTATATCTTGTATTTTATGGCTGAAACCTGCGTTTTTTTTTTTTTTTTTTAACTAATATCCTACGGGACCACCACTCACGCTCTCAACCACATAATCACAATAGGTTGGTCTTCTTTTCGCCGCTGATTCAGCGATTATTTCCCCTCGATCCAGGAGCAGCTGCTCTCTCTGCGACCCGACCGTGTGTGTGTGTGTGTGTGTGTGTGTGTGTTTAGTAAATGTTAAAGAAAGATGTTACTGAAGGTACACACATGAATACAGTACATTGTATTTTCATTTTGGGAGGAGGCTGTGGCACCGGCCAAACAGGGTGGTACTCCCAAGGGGGAATGAGAATGCTGGTGATGGGAGAGCTGGAGCTCCTATTTCACTGGCTTTTTTTTTTTTTTAATTTTTTTTATGTGTCCGACTCTGGGCATAGGCTTCACAGCCTGCTATCAAGGCCCAGTCGTCCTCCTACAATCTTCATGTCACCACTTCGGCGCTTAACACCCACTGTCCATATTGAATACATGCTAGGGCTGTCTCATACAGGACTGGTGTATTGGTATTAGCGGGGTCATTTTTACGACATGTCGGCGGGTCTTTTGGTAGATCAGTAAAGCCTGATTTAATGAAATTCAAATCCTTAAATTGTTCCCTGCGCCAGCGAGGATTCGAACCTGGGTCCCACGGGACCGCAAGCCAACTCTCTCCCGATCGAGCTACCGCCTCCCCTACTTAACAAATCCCCCTTTGCTGACCTTTTCAGTGTGACATTAACATGGAGAGTACACCAGCATACTCTCCCAAATATTTCCTCCAACTATCTTATGCACTACGCCTTGTGCGCTTTACAAATCGCACAGAAAACCATGCCCCCACTACCTAGTGGTGGACATTTGGGGGGAGGCATTATAGGGGTCCCGCTGGCATAGATCATGGGTTCGGGATGGGATGGGGCTCGAACCTGTGCTAGAGGGTACAGGGCACTGCGGTCCCAGGGCTGCAGCTTCCGCTCAACAGAGAGGGGCCCGAACCTAGGAGTAGTGCCTCAAGAGGCTGCCCTATCAGTGGGTGCATAATGGCAGGGCAGTTACAGTGCCAAGGTGCAGTTGGAGGGTGTCCCTGTAGCCGTCCTGGCACGGTGCCCCTAGGCCATTACCATAGCCACTGGTAAGGCTGGTGTGCTAGAGGTCCCAGATCCATTGCCTGGACATGGGACTGTGCAGTGGGTGGGGCCTGTGGCATGCCTCTCCCTGTTTATTATTACCGACTATAACCAAGTACAAGAATGAGTTTCAAAGGAAGCCTGAGGACATTAAATTGCCCAGGGGGATGAGAGTGGGTTCGTGGAATGTAGGAAGTTTAAGGGGTAGAGCGAGGGAAGTGGTTGAGGCATTCAGTAGGAGGTGGGTGGATGTGGGATGTTCACAGGAAGTCCGGTACAGAGGTGGATCAGCCAGAAAGATTGCTGGGATAGATTGCTGTTATAAGCTGTTTTGGCAGGGGAGTAGGGGTAGGGGAGCAGATGGATATGGGGGTGTGGGTGTGTTCGTTGCGAAGAAACAGGTGGAATATGTCATGAAAGTTTTGAGAGTATGTGACAGGATACTGGTAGTGAAAAATTTGTTTGGTAGAATGATGTTTGCAGTTATATCAGCATATGCTCTACATGCAGGCTTGGATGAGGTAGTGAAGGATGGATTTTGAGATGACCTAATATGTAGTAGGTGGTATGGGGGACGATGAGACAAGTGGCTTTGGGAGGGGACTTAAATGGTCATGTTGGTGATGCAGCTCATGTATACTGAGTACATGGGGGATGGGCATATGGTACAAAAAATGAGGAAGGGGAAAGGATACTCAAATTTGGGGAGGCAGTGAACATGATTATGAGCAACACAAACTTTGGGAAAAGAAAGAGTAGGTCGATTCCATACAAGTCTGGGGGAACTAGCAGTCAGATAGATTATTTCCTGGTCAAGAGGGTTGATAGAAGGTCAGCAAAGGATGTTAGCATTATAGTAAGTGAAGAGTGTGTGCAGCAGCACAAATTATTGTTATGTGACATGGTACTTAAAGAGCGAGTGATGAAGAAGAGGGCTTATACACCTAGGAGGATAATATGGAAGCTGGAAATTCAAGCAGCATGGGATGCTTTCTGTAACTAGATGAAGAGAGTGCTGGCTGAACAGGGAGCTGTTGACAGAGGCATTAATGAACAGTACGGAGCCCTCAAGAAAAAACCTTTTGAGAGTTACTGATGCAGTATGCAGTTGGACAAGAGGCCCATCAAGACATAAAGTGACTTGGTGGTGGGATGAGGGTGTAGAAGCTGCAGTTAAGGAGAAAAGAAGGTTTTTTCGGGAATGGAAGAAGGGTGGTAACAAAGAGTACAGTACTTGGCTGCCAAGCATAGGGCTAGAAGAGAGGTATACAGGGCAAAGCCTGCATCACAGAGACTTTTACCTGATAACCTAAATCATGTGGAAAGGAAGAATATGATATTTAAGCTGAAAATCAGGTGAAGAGGGATAATCGGGATATTATAAGTAAGAAGTGTGTGAAGAATGATGAAGGAAGGGTAGTGGTGAACAGTGGGGGACACATGGAGAGAGCATTATGACCAGTTGCTGAATGAGGAACTGACTGGGACAGGGAAACTTTGGAGCGAGCAGATCCAGTGTTTGGTCCTTAGCCTTTGATTGACACTGCTACTGTGGGTGAGAAAATGGACAGGATGCAGGTGGGGAAGGCAGCAGGTGTGTCTGGGTTGACTGCTGAAATGTTAAGGCCTCAGGAGATATAGGAATGAGGTTAGTTATTGACCTGATAAATATGATTACATATGAGTGTGTTGTCCCAGATGATTGGCTGAAGAGTGTAACTGTAAATGTGTACAAGGGGAAAGGTGATGCCCTGGAAAGAGGAATTATAGAGGTATAAAGCTATTGCATCAGATAATGAAGGTAATGGAGAGAGTTCTAGAAAGTATGATTAGAGAAAGAGTGAATATTGATGAGATGCTGTTTGGGTTTATGCCAGGCAGGGGGACCACTGATGCCACATTCATTGTTCGACAGCTTTAGGAAAAATATATAGGAAAGGAAAGGTAACTGTACTTTGTTTTTGTTGATTTGGAGAAAGCTTTTGACAGAGTCCCTAGGGAGGTGGTGAAGTGGGCAATGAGAAAGCTCAGGATAGAGAAGTGGCTGGTTAGGGTGGTTATGGCCATGTATGTGGGTGCTTGCACCCAGGTAAGAGTGAATGGAGATTTGAGTGATCAGTTCTCCAAGAATGTTGGTGTGCATCAGGGGTCAGTTTTAAGTCCCTTGTTGTTTATCATGGTAGGTGAAGCCCTCTCACACGACTTCAGAAATGGACTCTCGTGGGAGACGTATGCTGATTATTTGGCATTGATTGCAGAGAATGAAAGGGAGGGGGAGGAAAGATTTATGAAGTGGAGAGACGGTATGGGCAAGAGTAAATATAGATAAAACAAAAGTTATGATATCTAGGGTTGCTGGCAGTACTATCAAAGGAATGGAGAGTGGCCATGTGTAATTTGCCACAAGGGCATGGGAAGTAGTAGCAGTAGTTGTTCCCTAGGCCGTCTGGCCGAACAGCCCCGAGTCCCTAAGGAAGGCCATGGCCGAGACCGGGCTTTCCCACAGAGCTCTCAAGGAGTTTATGTTGTGTTGTTGGCGTAGGTGATTGTGTGCAATGCAGTTTTCTATAATGTGCTTAATTGTATGGGGTGCTGTGTTACATCCTGGACAGGCGTCAACGACGGAGTCATCCAGCCTCTTCTGATAACTTAAGAGGGCTGGATAATGCCCACATCTCAGCCTGGCCAGGTGGACCCTGTCCTCACGAGGGAGATAGGATTCAGACGGATGGATATCAGGAGGCCGTGCATGCAGCTGTGTTTTGTCTTTAACCCCTCCATGACCGATGCGGTGGGGGAGAATTTTTTTTTTAAGTTTCAAAAATCGATTTTTTTCCCATGCCATATTGAAGAGAAAGTTCAGACGCACATAACAGTGTAAATCCCAGCTTCCTACACCCATTCTGTGGCTTGCAATGGAGCGCAAAAGTTGCAGAAATATCGGCAATCGATATTCACCGCAAATCCGTACTGCCACGGTGCAACTTCGCAGGTGCTGCTTGTTTTTTTCCCCAAAAAAACAATGTGAATAATGCTGAAATGATGCATATATATGAGATATGATGATATCGAATGATTTCAGTACATAATATGTTAGGAATGGCTGAAAAAAAAAATTATGAATATTTTTTCACCTTTTTGATATATGTTTATGGTAGTTTTGAGTTATTTTTTACATTATCGTTGTGCCCATGCTTGGAAAAGGGAGTGAAAGGGTTGAATTTTCAGTCCTAAATGAGAAAACTGCATGTCCTCCGAGGCTAGGCTCTCCCACGGGAGATGAAAGTGGAGGGTCAGATCCAATTAGCAATATGGAAGTTGAGTCGTAACTTCCACTCCCACACGACGTGCATGGCTAAAAACTATAATTGTAATGCAGTTTCAAAACTATGAATAAGTCTAATTATTACGAATACAGAGACAAAGCAGAAATAAATACGTTTACAGGCAAGGGAAAACGCATTTTTTTCCATGATAATACGTTCACCTTTCTCTATCATTTTACCCTGTTACACTCACAATATATGTTGCTGTCTTGTAAACTGGGTGGTTGTGTGTGTTTTGCAAGGGAGGAAAAAGATTATGTTTTCTGTCTGGGTGGAGATAATGGGTGTAACAACGTGTTTTTAGGCATGCCCACGAGCGAAAAAATCATACATCCACTCCTCACGGCAGCAGGTGGTGAAATGAGAGTCTGAGAGGAGGATACATGAGAGGGTGAACTGAAGGTCAGTCTCATGTCCCAGGTGTTCGTTCACTTCCTGAAAGTTTTCACAGTTTTCTACAAGTAGCACTGCATCGAATGATCCAAACCATTACAACAAACCTGAGCAAATAGGTGATGATACCAACACAAAAATGTATTTTTCACTTATTACCATGTCTTTTTTGCTTGTGCCTGTATTAGTTCATAATCATAAACAGGTGGTTGTGTGAGTTTTGCAAACGAGGACAAAGATGATATTTTCTGCCTGGGTCGAGATAACGGGTGTAGTTGTGCTTGTTTTGGCATGGCTGGGAGTGAAAAAATTGAAAATTCACTCATCACAGCAGCAGGTTCTGAGCTGCTTGATGGGGTGTATGGGAGTGTAATGTAGGTCAGTCTGAAGACATTCAGAACGTTCATTCAGTTCCCAAATATTTTCGCCATTTTTTATAGGCCGCGCTCAAACGACGCCACCAGCCACGGAGGGGTTAAGTGACTGAATGGAACGGCGAGTGATTTGATTATGAATATGCTTCTGGAAGCTGGTCTGAGGCGGGCAGGGGGGAAGAGATGACAGTATTTGTGTATGATATCGTGTGCTGGGTGTTGTTTTGATGTTCCTTGGTGTGTGTGGATGTGCTGCCATGTAGTGTAGTGGATATTGTGGGTTTGTGGAGGCTGCAGCAAGAATTTGGGTGCCTCTCATGTCTAGATGATCCTTGACTTTGAGGACTTTGGTTTATTGGTGTAGGTGGTCAGTAGGTGTAGTAGCTGTGCAGCCTGTGATTATTTTTAGGGCCTTGTTTTGTATGATCTGAAGAGTGTTATAGTGTGTTTTAATGAGGTTAGGAGCCCAAGCAGGGCTTGCATAGTTCATCAGTGAACGTATATATTGTTTGTGTCCAAATGTATGGGGAAGTGACCTCAAGGCATTGAGTCTAGGTGTTAATTTATTTTTGATGTTTGTGATGTGTTGTTTAAATGACATTGATGTATTGTATGTTACACCAAGGATTTTGTGTGTGTGTGTGTGTGTGTGTGTGTGTGTGTGTGTGTGTGTGT
>JAGKTI010003834.1:0-54331 GCA_018397915.1 Birgus latro
CAAACAATTACACTGGCGCTCTCTCAGGTCAACAAATATGGAGGCGGCGAGTGATGGGGGTCATTTTCAGTCTGACTTTCTTACCGAGTGGAAGGCCAGAATTCACTCCAGCGTTGGTAAGTGTCTTAAGGCTGATCAGCGGTCATTAACTGAAATTGTTATTGCATCGTATCCATACGTGAATAGTAAGTTAATCGTATATTAACCTCAAGTGTTTATTTTTCTCGACAAAGTTTGGCAGCATGTCTGGCCAAAGGTTTGTGGCCATGGCCTGGGGCCTTGATCGTCTGTACGTCGACTTCAGGTTGGGACAAACCCGTGTGCGGTTCTTGGTGGATACAGGATCGCCCACATCCAGTGTTACCGAAGAAAAGTTACAAGCTAGCGGACTAAGCAGTAGTTTTACTGAGTATAAAACTAAGTATGGTCTGGCCCATCCAGTCATTGTGGGGCATTTACATGATGTTCAGCTTTGTGCTTCACCCGATCTTAAACTCACAGTTAAGTTGGGGGTTTATAAGACCAATACGTGTATACTGGGCTTAGATTTTCTCACTCAATTTCATTGTACTTTAAACACAAGGCTGGTTAACCCGTTACTGTTGATTCGTTCACCCCAAAATGTTCCGGATGTTAGGACACTAAAGCGTTACTGGAGGAAAACAGTGCTGGTGAACGGTCATAAGGTGAGAGCCAGCGTGGCCACTGGCAGTAGGAGCAATGTAATGTCACTACGGACGGCTCTTGCCTGTGGTGTACCGTTAGCCGCACAGCCCCCAAGCCGCATCACCTACCCTCAGATGGGCCTCTCTGAGGAACTCTTCATCCAGACAGAATGTGTTGTTGTTTCCAATCAAGACTGGAGTATTTGCTGCAATTTTGATGTTATGCAGAACTGTCCCCAAGATTTGGTGTTGGGAATGGATGCCCTAGTTGACCAGGAACTTACTCCATCTGCTTCCATCTCAGAAAAATGTAAAAAGTCATTCACAAACATGTTTCGATCCTTTTGCAACAGTTTTCAGAAGTTTCGACATTGATTGACGATTAAAAGTTCAAAATTACCAAACAGCCCAGGGTTGTAAGGAGTGGGAGAGTGAGGAAGAGGTCCATCGCTGGTCAATAGAAAACCTCACTTCGATGAACTTCCCTTACGTGAACCCCCAGCGGTGATGGACTGTACTGTGTTGGGGCAGTACAGTACAGGTAAAGACCTACCATTATGCTGAATTAGTTATTAAAATGGGTAGTGAACATTCTCAATAGCATTATAAAGTAGGAAAGTTCACATGCTTTTTCGGTAATCCTTAAGGAGACTTAGGACCACCTTAATTAAAAATAAACATGCTGCTAAGCAGTGTAAACACCAAATCACTTCTTCCTGGTAGTCTGTTATATTTTTCTGGGTATGTCTGTGGTGGCAAACGAACTTTTCATGTTGTCTCTTACCCTGTTGTTTTTAGCCTTGTTACGCTATATCAACTCTTGTTCAATTCTTCATAATAACAGAAGCGACTGTTGTTCGCGGCCCTGGCGTCCCGGGCGCCTTTTACTACTACTTCATAATGGAGATTTCCACAACTTACCTGAAAGGAAGATAACCTAACCTAAAGAAATATATTCTAATCCAGCCTCTTATAATCCATCAATATATGAACTAATCCTACATAAATCACCATCCCCTGACAGTAACATATTCTAACCCCTCGGAACGTAACATAACCACACCTAAACTTAACCCAACCTAACCTAACTGTACCTAATAATGTAACCGAACCAAGCCGAACTTCCGGTTGGGAAATGAAAAACGAAATCCACTCCACAAAATAATTGTCAATAAAACAAAAGGATCTGGTAGGTGGCGGCAACCATCATCCGCTCATTTGATGTAGTGCTGCTTACTTCTTCACCTTTGCCGTTCTTTTTTGTCTTCCCTTCTCTCTTCCTCTTTCTCTCATCTTTCCTGTCACTTTTTATTACTCTTCTTTCCTTTTCAGATGGCTTAATATTGAGTGACAAGCCTAATGGGGTCCTCTAAGCCAGGAAACCATTTACAGCGCTGGGTAGTAACCATATAACCATCCCATACGTATTCTCTACGTGTCAGCAAGTGGGTTGGCAGAGGGTTAGTGCCCCTTCCCGTAAAGCAACTGTCAAATGGCCACCCATTATGGGATTATGGCGTCTGGCTATAGATGAATATAAAACAAAAGACATGGATAATAACAAGGAAAGAATGTCAATAGAGAAACAAAATCAACCGGAAAAATTATTTACTCCCATAAAAGCAGTAAATAAGAAAAAAAATGAAATTGGGTTCATTAGAGTACGTTCGAGTAAGTCTCTTCCATTTCCACGGAAATTAACAGTCGTAGGTAAGGCTGAAGGAACATGATACTAATGGGGGGGGGGGGGATTCCGCATGAAAAGGTCATTCACCACCCAGAAAATAGTCAGAAAAATACAGACAACAAACTGGAGGAATAAAAATTGAATTGTTAAGATTTTTCTGCTGCTTAAACTAAAGCATACATTAAAAAAAAAAAAAAAAAAAAGGAACATAGAGAATGTAAAGGTGTAGAGAAGTGCATTTTCGAGTATGATGAGAGTCCATCAGTAAACGGAAAATATGATTACATAAGTGTTAGGATAAGTGTTGTTAACAAAATTGGTTAGGTTAGCATAAAATAGGTAAAGTTAGGGTAAATACTGAGGTTACGTTAAGTTACAGGAAATTAGGTTAGGTTTGGATAAGTAGGCACTGATAAGGCTAATTTAATTTTAAAATGTGGCGTTCTAAGGTGGCGTCCGTCTGTAAATAAACACCACTTTTTAAAATGCTTTTCACCATATTTAAAAGAAACAACAACAAAAAAAAACACTGAAATCAGAAAACGGAATCAGATAATACTTAAAGAACCCCATGAAGAGTTAATACAAGAAAAAAGCAAAGAAAACTGCAAAATAAGATGGACCTGTGTCTCCTTAAGGATTAAAGCCCTGCCAGGCTGGCACCCGATGAGGGCATAAGTTTTCATCGATTATTATAGTGATGGATCACATACAGACGATCATACACCAGGTCGAACCTGTAGAGAAGAAGCGTATCCCCGATTTAAACAATGTTCCAGGGTTTCCAAGTTTCACAGTCAGGAATCCCAACAGTCCCGACCCAAGTTTGCCGAGCTTTACCCTGGTGGGAACCAGCATTTGAAACATGATCCTTAGCAAAATTACTGTCGTTTCCCTCTTAATTCCAGGCAGTAGTGTGATAGCTCTTTGACTCTTTGCTATGGCTGGCCATAACACAGGGTTAAGCCTTTGACATGTATCATTGATTAATTATTAATTCATTGATATTTTCACAGTCCACCACTTCAGATGTCACCACTTCAGATGTTAAGTTATTACATTTGTCTCCAACTCTTAGTGAGAAAGTATTTAATGAAGTCCAGTCTTGCTTGTTACATTATACAGTATAATACTCTATGAAATTCTTTGTTTTGAGTGAGCCAGTATGGCCGCTAAGCTACACCTTTGGGCTTTATGAGTCGTACCCAGGTGGATGACATATGGCTACATACAATATATCTAACCTGCTTGCAGTCATTATACCCACATTATTTGCCTCCCCCCTCCCTGATGGACAGCTCAGAAGGGTTAATTATGCTGGTGCCATATGACAGCATCCGGCTACCAGTTTCCTCAGGTGAAATGTGTCCGACAGGGCTGACATAGTTCTTTAGGGCTGGATTTGAGGTGGGGGGCTGTGAGGGGCGCATTTTACCAGAATATGTGTAGTAAATAAAGCAGCATCCAGTCTCATTTTGCCTCATAAACAAAAGCATAGGAGCCCGGGGCTAGGCTATTCAATCCCGACTTTTAAGACGTGGTGACCAGCCTCAGTGGTTCCTGAGTGGTAATACACAGGCAGGATACCCTAACCGCCCCTCAGATGGCTGGAGCGCCGTAACCCACAAAACTACCCGGCGTCGGTCGGTTATATTGTTACCACCTGGCACAGGAAATGGTTTCTAGCGATACACTGGATAGGGTAGATAATGGGCATTCCCACCTACCACCATGCAACAGATATCTAATGTACGCTACAGAAATTTATCATAGAACCATTGCAGTGAAAATGTGGATGTTATGGTACTTCTGTGATTAATACAAGATGAAGGTGCATTTTTATTTGACTAATAGATTGTGGCAATTCTGCTAGGAATCTCCCCCCCCCCGCTTTTTTTTATTTTTTTTGATCTGGCCCGGTAGACTAGTACTGTATTTGGTTCATGTTTCCTCCTGAGTTCAGGAGTATAGTTACGATTTATATAACTTGAGAAGGGCGTGCGAGAGAGACGAAGAAGAAGCAAAATACTGGGGGCATGTGTGGGGAGTGCCGTGGACGGAGAGTGCAAATGTCTTGGAAATAGAGTTAATAAATGCTTATCTTTTGTAATTAGTTACGTGCGTAACTACAGAAACATTATTACTGTGAGCGTTCATAACTGCAGGAGCATTATTATTGTGGATGTTCATAACTGCAGGAGTATTACTATTGTGAACGTTCATAACTGTTGGAGCATAACCGCAAGCGCCGCGAGCCTCGCCCTTCAGACCATACCTATAGCAACATGGCCCAGACTGATGCCCATGATAGTTTCCCGTCCTCGGAGAGTGACGGGGAGGGGTAAGTAGTAGCAGTATCTCCAGCAGGAGACATGAACATGGAAGGTGGCGCCGCGGCTACGGAGCTAGCGGCACCATGTGACACAGGTCCTAGTGTCAACGCACAGAGGAGGGCGGCGATGTGCCAGCGCCTGAACTTGACATGGCCTTCGGTGTCCCGGAGGAACGGCGTGATGCTAGAGTGAAGCTGACCCTCAGACTGTGAGCTCTCCCTCTCAGAGAAAGCAAAGTGGGCCATTTCAGTGGCAAAACAGTTTCCTTATTTTGAGGTACTGTTCAAAGAAGGTAAGACATATCCATACGTGACTGTGAATGGTGGCCCTGCAGTAGATTAGTGACGGATTTCAGGGCGTTGTCTTGGAAGCTGTGATCAACCGTCCCCGTTCCAGGATTATCATTTATGGTGTTCTGCCTGCTGGGGCGTGGAGGTCCTTGAGATACCTGAAAATGTCCTGTGGATGAAGAGAAGAATGGTTGGCCTATATCCCAGGCCGCAGCTTATTGCTCTGTTAGAAGGGGAGATTCCCGAGAAAGTATTCATCAAGGCACTGGGCTACAAGAGAGTGGCACGTTATGTTTCGGAGCCTGACCTCTGCTACCGCTGTAGCAGGTGGGGGCATCTGGCATGGAAGTGTAGCGCAGCATACAGGTGCCCCTTCTATGTAGGGAAGCGTGAAGGTACTACTTGTCTGGAAAAAATCAAGAGGGGCGAACGCTTCAAACCCAAGTGCTGAGTCCTGCAACTGTGGAGGGGAACACAATGCCCACTCGTTCTTTTGTTCCCAGAAACCGTAGACGACTCCGGCACCACCGCTCCACCTCATGTAGCCCAACCACCACCGCCGCCTCCTACCAGTGCTTGGGACACCCGCCTTCAGGCCTCAAATTTCCCACGTCTGGGACAATCATGTGCTGCTGCATTTGTGCACGGCCGGCCACCAGCACGTCCTGCCGAGTCTTGGCAAGCCAGCCCCCAGATGGCGATTCCGGTCAGCACGAACAAAGACCTATCCCGTAGACTCCAGGAGGTGGAAACATGTTCGCAACAGAAAAAACAACAACTGGAGGACTTCTTTGCTGAGTCTGACACAGAGAATGACGATTGCGATTCTGCCGGGGCTTCTCATCGAGGTCATGGCGGTGGTGAGGTCATCTTTCCGCGTTAGTTGTTTTGAGTAGACTAATTACTTTGGGTTGTTGCGAACAATCGTACGTGAAATCATGTTTATGATTATATCCATATTATAGCGCTTTGATGTAGAAGGGGTGGATGCCGGGTAGTGTTGCCAGTTCAGCGTTTTTTGTACAGGCTCGAGAATTTCACTTAGCGTTTAGCGCTAGGAAATCAAGCAGGATTGTATAGATTTTGTTTACAAAGTACTTTACTAGAAATTTTCTGGCGGTTTTGTACCACTGTTCAGCGATTTTTATATTATTAGCTTTTTTTTAGAGCAGGTTTAGCCATTTTTTTTTTTTTTTTTTTTAACTTCGGCGAACGGCGTTGACGATGTTGAACAGTTCCACGAGGCTCGGCTTGACTGACGGAAGCGCACGAGACCCGCTCCAATTTTTAGCTTAACAGTTACTGAAGGTCAGTGTTTTGTTGTTCTTTGTTCATTGACTAAACTGCGTTTTTGTGTGCTGATGTTAATAGCTAAGTGAAATTGCGAGCCAATTAGAGCTCAGTTATGTGGTGTTCAAATTTGAAGTCAGTGGTCATTCCCAGTGGCGGTTTACTATTCTTTATCGATGCTGTAGGTTTACAAGAGCTTTATGGCTTTTGAAATAATGGACAATACTTCAGGGTATTCGTAATGGCTTAGTAACATTGGAGTTGGTACATATGTTATTTAGCCTACACACTGGAGTTTAAATGGTATGTTTGACGCTCAGTAATTACAGAAAAAACTGGGATAATTTTATTTTAAAAAAATAAATCCTTGGTGATGGTAACTGTAAGATAATAACAATTTGGTGAACGTGGAGGAGGTTTCCCATGCATAAAATACGGGCAAACAGCAGGAGAGTTCCCACCAACAGTTGATGAAAATTTAATGATGGATTATCCCCTGATAATTATAAATTCTATTATAACACCCAGATTATGTGGATATAGTTGTTATCAAGGATTGTATAATTTGTTCATGACACTCAAATTCTGCAAGAATAACATGTTACCCAAGAGCACAAAGTTAGGTTTGCGTTGGTGGTGGCGCCCTACAGAGGGTAATGGATCGATTCTTACTGAAAACTCATTGTCCCCAAGTGGTTCAGGTAGGTTAGGCTAGGTTAGAATAGGATAAATAAGGTTTGTAAGGAAGAATGATTAGTGACTGATAGACTTTGGAGCTGAATCTAGTGAAGAGTCCGATATGGCCAGTGGCTGCTTGTCTTGGTTTGTGTGTAAAACTGGTGGTTTTATAGTTGATGTCTTGAAAATTATGCCTTTCTTCAACTTTTTTAAGCCATCACAATGATAATTATAGTTTATTGAGAAAAAAATAGTTGTAAAAGTTATGCATGGGAGCACTCCTGCAGTTTCACCAAATTTACAGTTATATTTTTCACTCAGTAAATTACACCATTGTGGAAAGACAATTTTGAAGGCATCAAATATAAAACCACCAGTTTTACATGCAATCTATGACAATTGGCCACCACTACGTTGGACAAGTTAAGTTAATTCAGCTCCAGTCATTAGTAATGGTTCAGCCTGACCCACCGTACATAATATAGCCTGACCTAACACAACTTTACCTAACCTAATTAATTCCACCAAACCTAAGTTGATTTTACCAAACCTACTAGAACCATTTGGGGATGAATGAATTTCAGGCCAGAATCAACCCATTGCCTTCCACAGGACACCACCACCAACGTTAGCAAACCTAACTTCGATCTCTTGAGTAACAAGTTGAATTTGCAGAATTTTGGTGTCATAAATGAACTGTACAATCTTGAGTAACATATTTCCACAGAATCAGGGTGTCATAAATGAATTTATAATTATGAAATATATCCCAATTAAAAAGATTTTATCATTTGTTGGTGGGAGCTCTTCTGCAGTTTGTTGAACCATTTTGCCAGGAGATTTTTTTTTTTTTTTTAATAGGTATTAGGGAGTGGAGGTGGACAAACTGCAGGACAGCTCCAATTAGCAAATGATGGAAATTTTGTCTGTGATTATCCTTCGTAATTTTGTAATGCACATATGACACCCTAATTATGTGCACATAACATTTATGTTACTTTGAGCAAGAATCTTATGGGTTCCCTTGACCTTGAATAAGAACACCAAGTTAGGTGGTGGACATAGCACAGAAAATGGAAAATGTGGGGTTAAATGCACTCATAAATATATTAATAGGACATACTGATGTGGTTTCATTGCTGTATGGCAGCCATTAGACCTAACCTGGGCAGTCTTCTAGGGAGAAATTGAATGGTGAAGCTAACCATATTAAACCTAACCACCATAATGTACCAGTAAGAGCCACACCCTTCAGGCCATACTTGGAGATTCTTCTGTTTTCTTCACTTTCATAATCCCCTTAACTGAAGGACTTTTTAATACTTGCCAACATCAGACTGTTTTATGCAGCTTGGAAAAGACTTTTAGTTGCAGCGGTTACACAATGCCTTCAATTACCTCCTCACTGCAATAGGTCTTTTCTGTCATTATCATTATTATCTGCTCCTTTATTGCTCCTTTATTGCACTGTAAGGAGTGTGGGGGCTCGGGGCTAGGCTACCCACTCCTGACGTTAGGGTGAGGGTGACAGCTTCACTCATCCCTGCGTGGCATGGGTAAAAAATAAAACCCTACGACCCCTCGGATTTACTGTACATCCTTGCTGGCCCCATTGAAATGGAGTGCCTTTACCCGCTAGACCACCAGGTATCATTGGGTTGTACAGTTACCATCCAGTGTAATAAATGGTTTACTGGGTTGCAGTAATCCATATGGCTTGTCACTCGTAGTCACCTGAAGTCAGTACCGTACTAAATTGATTGATAGGATGATAGGCTCTCCCATCAACCAGAGTACTGTACTGTACAGAATAAATTCATTTAATGATAAGGGAAAAAACTGCAACCACATGAAGGGTTTTAGGTGCCTAACATAGCTCCCAGTATTCAGCAAGGGGGAAAAAAAAAAAATTTGCGAGCAATAACTTTTAATTATTATTATTATTTTTTTCAGAGAACAATGGCTGGTCACTCGGTACCCATTGACTTTCGGGTCAACCCTGCCAAAATTTCAAATCCAGGTAACATGCCTAAATATTTGCAGAAGTTCAGTGTCTACCATAAGTACCATTTGGTTTTTAGCTTTGATTTGTTTGCTACTAGTCTCATTCTAGCTCTTCTGTCATTTCTCTGCTGTTGAAGTCGCACATGATCTGTTATGTCTTTTTTGCAGTGTTCTAATGATGGGTTTCTTTGTGTACAATAGACAATAAGCAGTTTGGTATGATTATGAGATTTTGTATGGCTGTAGTTAATAGCTTGATTCAGTACTGTATAGGACAGGTATAATGTAAGTTAGCTGATTTATACAGTAGTTGAGTCATGCACTTAACCAAACTTAAAAAAAAGTTTAGTAGTGGTAGTTATTTTATTGGTAGATGTCTGTTGAATTAATTGGAATTTTAATTTAATGTCATACTTACTTTGCAGTGGAGAGGAAGACCTTGCTGCAGGACTTTGTGCCTCTTGTAGAGCCATACACTGGACCGCTCACTGAGGTAATGTCTTTGTTGGAGTATTTAACAGTATCATGTAATGCCACTCAGGGATGAGTGAGTCTGGTCACTCTCATCTTAACCCGTTAACTGCTACATTAGGTTTCATGGTCGATCCCCCCATTCACAAAAAAACAGGATTTTTTGTTCTTTTTCTCAAAAATAATTTTTGCTCTTAAAAGTGAAAGAGTGCATGGAAAAGAATAGGAAGACCAAATATGAGTTCATTATTTACCTTAGTTTGGCCGTGGTACGCTGTTTATGGACATTTGGGTTAAAAATGTAGTGCGCCATAAAAAGGGGGGGGGGGCTTGATCACATGATGTACGTAGCAGTCGCACGCTATTCTTCATACTGTATGCTGTATGTAGCCACTATCGGGTTAAATGTCAGGACCAGCTTGCCAAGCTCCAGGCTCCTATGCTCCTTATGGGGCAACGTAGGATTGGATGATGGCTGGATAGAATTATTTGGAACAAGTCTGCCCCTGTGAGTTAAGTTAGGTTTGCAAGAGTTTTATTTTATGTATATTAGTTTCTATTGCCCTCTACTAGATGATTTTGGTTTATATACCGTACTGTACTTAACCTAACCTTACACATCCGAACCCATAGAGGCAGTGTAGTTCTATGTGAGAGTATGGCACTACTGTATATCATATCCAGTTAAATTTAGAAAAGAGCAGTGCTGAATCTAAGCCAAAAATAAAATTTTTACCAAACCAACATGATCCATCCTAACCAAGTGTAATATTACTCAAGGGAGCAATGTAGCCTGAATACGGTAATTATCTGTATTTACCTATTTGTAGTACAGTATACAGGAATTGAGCTAAGCTCGTGTTGTCCTGTCTCCATATCTACATTCATCTAATCTAGTTTTAAATACATGAATGTTTTTCGCCTGCACCACCTCTCTGTCTGAGTCATTCCAAATACTTATGCTTCTGTTTGGGAAACTGACACCTTTTGAGATCATTAAGACATCTACTTTTCCTCAACTTGAAGCCATGACCTCTTGTTCTTCCATCATCCAACACAAAAAGATCCTCTCTATCCACCCTTTCCAATTCTCTTACATATCTAAATACAGTATCGTGATCAAGTCACCTCTTTCCCTTCTCTCATGCAGTGTTGGTAACTTCAGTTTTTCCAATCTCTCCTCGTATGTGAGTTCCCTTAAACGTGGTATCATCTTTGTTGCCATCTGTTGAACCCTTTCTAGTTTATCAATATGCTTCTTCAAATGAGGTGACCATACCACTGCCGCATACTCTAGTCTTGGTCTTATCATGGTCACTATCAACTCCCTCAATATTTCCTCATCCATATAATTAAAAGCCACTCTCATATTGGTCAGTAATCCATAAGTTCCCCCAATAATTTTGTTTATATGCTTTTCTGGTGACAAGTCATCCCGAATAATCACTCCCAAGTCTTTCTCATCCTTTCTTTTACTAATCATCTCAGTGCCCTTGTTACATTGCTGTATGTAGCTTCCACGAGTAATATTCTACCATCAGGGATGCTGTATTTGTTTCATTTCGGTTATAGAGGCACCAATGTGCTTCCATGCGTTGGCCTTGGTCACCTAATGGCGTCTGTCTATGCTGCTTAGTCTCTGGCAGCCTCCCTGTTCAGTCTCTTATCCCTGAGGTCACTCAGTGACCTTGTCTCAGGTCTTTTTCACTCTGCCTCTCACAGCCCAACCTACCCCTAATGTTTACATTTCTCACTCTCTTCACCCAGTTGTCATCCATCCTCTCCAAATGTTCTAACCATCTCAATCATCCTCTCCTGATCACAACACCAGTACACTCCAGTCCCATCCTGCTTCTTAACTCTTCTATCATAAACCTGGTCCCCCCAGGCCTCGCATTCAAGGATACATTGCACATGCATCTAATCATTGCCATTTCTGTACATTTGAACCTGTGAATTTGTATGCAGTACTTTGTAACTGAGTCAAACCTACTTCAATGAACCCCTTAAATTCATTGCTTTATTTCTTTGTTTCATTTTTGCTACCTCCAGCCAAATTAAATATCATCATCCATGCCTCTTTTCCCATATAAGGATGGGGTTAGGTACGGGAGTAAGGAAAAAATACCCAGTACTGTATGTAGAAGCGAATAGAAAGTATTTCAAGATTTATGGACCTAACTCTTATTCACACACCACATAAGCACCAGAATCCTCACACCTTCCTGCAGACAATTATCCACAATTAAGTGCTTCATATCTCATTACCAGGCAGATTCAGTCTGATGACAATGACTTCATTGGGAAAAAATGGTGATGCCAAGCCCATGTCATGCCTCTCATACCAGTGAGACTATTGAAAGCTGTATGTAAGTCTGTTAGCAATATATATATAAATATATATATATACACACCATATATATGGTATGTTTTTATGTAGATAGGTAAATATAGGTATATAATTGGGGATAGATATAATATACTGCATAGTATGACACTAGACTGAAGGGGTTACACAGTAATGGTAGAGCAACTCCAGTTTGTCAGATTGAGCAGACCCATTGCCCACAGGCAAGCAATTGGCCCTGGAGGGCCAGCCCATACAGTGAACTGATGTTCCCTTGCAGTGAACAGCTCCTTGGCACAACGAGGTGCAAGGTAGATTGGGAAAATTTGTTTCTTTGATAGATGCTGCATTTCCATATCCACCCAGCTAACAGGGGACACAGTATTGGCTCATCATCATCCCACTTTTGGTTACTGGGCCAGAATAAAGTTAATGCAGTAGAGGATTTGTGTTTTGATAACTTGCCATCAAGAACTTTTAATTCTAGCTACCTTCACATGATTTTATCCAGATTGAGAAACTTCTAAGTACTGGAGTACATTCTTCATTATCCCTTTCACTACCAGAGATCCTTCCCAGAGTCTGGTGATGGACTGATTTGATTAAATTGTATAATATATCATTGGATGAAAGAAGTTAACATCTAGCAGTGGCCATGGAGCTTTGATTTTCCTTGGAATATGTCATGTACAATGGATAAAGGATGTATTGGCGCACATTTCCTGTGAAACATTCTGACACCATAAATGACAGCTGGTGCAAAATGCCTAATGATTCCACTCCCCATTGGCAAACCTGCTTTCATGAGGATTCAAAGTATTGTATGCTCATAACATTTTCTAGTCAGCATTGTCATAAAAATATTTAGATGAAAAAAGGACACTGTTTGATGTTTGGATGGCGAGCTCTTCTGTGCAATACCTTTTTTTCTTTTTCTTTTTTTAATCATTGTAGTTATTGAGGACTGTATTTGAGTATCACAGCTTTTTCCATGTCGTTGGTACTGTATTTTGGGGAAACTGGCTGATCAGCTTTATAGATAGTAATAGAATGGCAGCAAACAATGGTAATTTACACGGGACTTTGTATTTAAAAAATAAATAGGTGACTTATAATGAGTACTTACTCTATGTCCTTGTGATTAATTCCAGGTATCGTCATGTGAACTACCAGGAGGGAACCAGTCAGTACTCTACGCTTCAGACACTATGACTGTATCAGTGAAGATGTACACAAATGGTCTTGTAACAGCCACAGTGGAGTATTACACTGACCAAGTCAACACTCACAAAATTGCGAATGATGTGAGTACAGCACAGTGAAATAATTTTGTTTCACTCTTATTAATGCTGATAGGCAGTTGAAATAATAGACAGCTAGGTAATTGTACCATGCTGGTAGGCATATGAAAAAATTGAATAATCAAGTTTATGTTGGAACCATGTCAAGAGTTTCATTTTTCATTAGTGGTGGGGAGGGAGGGAAGGAACCATTTAAAGATTCTCACTTGAAAAGTACTTATGCATCCTATGATTTGTTACCAGTTTTTCATTTGGTTCAGTAAAAACCAGAGTGGACAGAGAATTACAAGGCAGTAGATTTAAGTTTAGAGCAGAACACTGTCTTGTTTTTCTTCCCCTCCCTTGCATGTTGTCACTTCAAGTAGTCCAGAATATTTTTCTGATTGAACTGCTAGTGCTGGTATATTTAAATTTCAGGAGGTAGAATTGCATTGCCTTATTACAACAGTGCTGTTGCAGAATATTGTGATGATAGAATAAAAGTGTTTCTAGTGTAGAATAAAAGTGTTTTAGTGTATGGTAGGATGTGGGTGGCTGCAGGTGTGAGTTAATGGGAAGCGAGTGATCATTTGGTGCTTATGTAAGTTTGATGTTGGGGAGCTTAAGTATCCAGTAGGTGATGGTTGTAAGCTTTTCTCTAGTTTCTTTTTTTTTTGGTGTTGATAGCTGTTCTCTTTCTTTCCTTCATTCATTCATTCCTCATCGTTCTGCCTGTGGGTGACTCTACTTTACACTGAATGACAAGCCAAATGGTTTCCTGTACACCAGGAAATCATTTACTATGCTGGATGGTAACCATATAACCAAATTTTGGCACCTGGTGGTTTAGTTGGTAATTATGGTGCTCCAATCAGATTGAGCCGGTGAAGGTTTATATCCATGGGGCTGGTCACTCATATGAGATGTCTGGACTAACTTGCCTAGCCCCGGGCCTCTGCGCTCCTTATTGGGCAACGTAGGATTGGATGATGGATGGATGGATAGCTGTTTAAATACATATTCCTTAACCATTTCGCTATACTGTATATTCTGAAATCAGGATCATCTCCCATTGACTCTAAATGATCATAACTTCAGTGTCTATCATCCTGTCCCAATTTCTAATATTACAGTCGAGTACTTAAGATTGAGAAACACTAAAGGGAAGGGGGAGACTGAGGATGAAATGGAGGGTTGGGGTGGAGAGGTATATGAATGAGGAGGATTAGTTGGAGAGAGGGCAACTTGATGTTGGAAGGCAGGGTGACGTGGAGGAAAATTGCTTGAAGTCTACCCTTCAGGAGTAAGGCATCTGGTTCATCATTGTCATCATCGTCATCATCATCGTCAGTCATCATCGTCATCAATCATCATCATCATCATCAATCATCATCATCATCATCATCATCATCATCATCACCATCATCATCCATCCGGACCTCCTTTCCTACCCAGGGTGAGGAGTAGCAACATCCAGACAGCCCAAGTTTGCCCTGTCCAATGGGCCATGCTTCCATTCACTCATCATTCAAGCACGGAATCCTTGCTCTATCTGATACGCCAAAAGCATTCACCACATTCTGTAGCTTCACATAAATGTATCCGACAGAGTCATCTGGTTATAGATAGCAATTTGCTTGTGGTCTGCCCTTCAGGATTAAGACATTGGTTATAGATAGATGATGTGACAGCAGAGAATATCCTGCTATACTTGCCACATACTCATCCTCTCATATATTCAAACCTTTACAGCTGCATCACACAGGCCAAACCATCATTATGCACCTGTGTACTGTACCACTTCTACAGTATTAATTATATCTTCATGAAGTCTGAAGTCTGCAACATTTTTATTTATTTTATTTTTCTAACCTTCAGAAAAATTTTTGAGATGTTTTGAACTTGTATAGCCTTCATTGACTCCTTGCAGTAAGAGAGCCTTACTGAAACAGCAAGAATGTGCTGCTGAATTACATAATGTGAGACAAGAAGGTAAATTTTATTCCCAGTAAGACTCAAGGGCCTTGCTTTGGATCTAGCCCACTCTGTGTACAGTATATGGTGTGTGAGAAGTTAGGTGAGGATGATGATGGTGATGTTTGTAACTTATGAATACAGTAAACCCTAGCTATAACGGATTAATTGGTGGAAAGCCAGGTTCGTTAAGCTGATAGTTCGCTATATCCAAGGGTACCCCCTTGAAGTGAGATTAAACCACATTTAAAAAAATTAAATGAGCACAAGAGCATACTTTAGAACTAAGAATGAAAACTACAGTATACCCATTTTACACTAAAGCCCTATACTGTCATTTCACCCTTTTGCGGTTTACTTCACAGCCTTGTCATAGCACTTCTTCTTGATTAGTACAGTACCGTATTACAATAGTCTGTTATTACAGCCCAGCAGTCATGGTGGAAAGAGGGCAGATTCAGGCCAGATTAGTAAAAAGGGTAGGAAACTTTTGTTGCAACCCATTTAATGACCATTGTAGGTGGGGGGGGGCACTTACCATCCACTCACTCGATGTAGTGCCGCTCTCAGGTGACTTTCCTTTCCTTCTTTCCTTCCATCCTCTTCTGTCTTTCTTTCTTCTTTCTTTCCTCTTCTTTCTGTCTATGGGTGACTACACAGAGTGGCAAGCTAGTTGGTTTCCTTTACACCTGGAAATCATTAACTACACTGGGTGGTAATCATATAACCAATCTATGGCACCTTGTGGTTTAGTGGGTAACTAAGGTGCTCTAGTCAGATTGAGTCTGTAGGTTTATATCCAAGGTGTTGTTGGGAATTATTGTTCATGTAATGCCACTCAGATGAGCGAGGCTGGTCACTCTCATCTTAAATGTCAGGACCAACTTGTCTTTCCCCGGGCTCCTATGCTCCTCATGGCTCAATATAGGATTAGGTGATGTATGTTCATTATAGCCGATGAAAGTTTGGTGGGCTGCGTGGCATTCATTAACCTGTGGATTGTGAGTCACAGTTCAGGCTGGGTAGCATCGCGTTGTGAGCCACAGCTCATGCTGTGCTGGCCATGCATCATAGTTAACTAACTCCACCCCTGCGCAAACTTATGCATGGCGCTATGCAAAGACGAAGAGAGAGAGATTTTTTTCTTTTCACCAGATAATGCCCTGGATGTTTATCTTCAAGTTTATAATAAAAAAAAAAATTGTTTTTGTTTTTCTCATTTTTTCACTACTCCCCTTCGTAAAGTTACGCATAGCCTTATGCTAAGACGGAGAGAGAGATTATTTTTTTTCACAAGATGTTGCCCTGGATGTTTATCTTCAAGTTTATAATAAACAAAAACAAAACAAAAAATTTCTTAATTTTTTTGCTCACCACAGGGTGGGATAAAAAATAAGTTAATTGCGCAGTCCACGGGTTAAGTCCGATATCCGCTATATCAGGGTTTGTTATAGTGAGGGTATACTGTATATTGTAACCCCCTTTAATCAGAATAATGTATTTTTCATTCATTCTTGCTTTCTTTGGATGATTTTATATAATCTTAGGGCAACCCCATTTGTAGGTCAGAAAATATGTTAGGGTGATATATCTTCTCACGTTGAAGGACAAGAATCGTCATATCATTTATAAAGGCTCCAGCATGCTTGCATGCTTTGGCCATGGTCATATAATGGTGGCCCTTCATGCAGCTTAATCTCCGGCAGAGTCCCAGTTCAGTCCGTTATCCCTGAGACCACTCAGTGGCCTTTTCCCAGGTCCTTTCCAGCCTGTCTCTCACAACCCTACCCCCAACTTTCAGATTTCTCACCTTCCACACCTAGTTGGCATCCTCCATTAAACTACTCCACTTTGAAGATCTCCACAGAGCCAAATAAACTCGTCATTTGCCATCAGGAATAGAATAAAACTTCTGGCTTAAATAGCTTGACGGCCAGCTTTTGTGATGGCAATATACCCATGTTTTGTTGTTGTGCAGACCTAAAATAATGAGGAAATTACTATTTGTCTGTTTATTTAATTTTATCATGGATGGGGTGTGTCCACTTAATCCTTAAATCAGGTGACATACTGTATTTTGTATTTTATTTTTACTCCCCTCCTGTTTCCTCGCTCGCTGTTGTCGTGGGGGGGCTTCGGAGACGTCGATTGGGTCTTGATGAGTGGGGGACCTATGGTGGGGTCTCTACTCTGCCCTCCCCCCCCTCCTTGGGTCCCTGTCGCTGCCTCAACTAATTTTGCGAGGCCCTTTTTCTTATTCTATTGCTTCTTTTTTTTCCCTTTTTCCCTGTCATTGCCAGGTAGTGGAGGTCTACTGGTGATGTTCCAGTCTCCGCCCCTTTTGTCATCTTGGGTGAGACTGTCTTCTCCTCACGTGTTTGCCGTGTGTGGCGTCCCGTGTATTCCCTGCGCCCCTCTATCTGGGAGTTGAGTTCACCATGGGGCAGGGTGTAGTTCCCTGTGGTGGACAACACACTCCTTTGGTAGGGGGGTTGGGGTAATACGCGCAGTCCAGTGTGGCCCTGCTGGGCAAATCGGCTGGCCCTGTGTTGACTCAGTCAACCACGGCTAGGGTCAAGCGGGCACTGTTTGGTGGGACCGCATTGGTCCGTGGCTGCCACTTCACACCAAACAGTGTCCGCGTATAACTCTTCCGCTATCCCTGAGGCTGTTGGGTGAGTTTGACCCAACATCAGCCTCCCCTAGTTGGGCTCCGTGGTGGGTGGGGAGTGGGGTGGTGAAAACTACCAATTACATTTTATGGAAAACACTACTACTACTACTGGCTCGATTACGGTGACGACCCAGGACTCGCTTTTGACCGTGGCCGCAGCTTCCTCCCCTCCTCCTAAAAGGTCAGTTACAGTAAGCACCCCTTTTGCCGTACCTTCTGTGTCTTCCACTCCTCCAGCTTCTGTTCTGTCTACCTCAATCAGCCCCTCTACTATTATCACACTTTATCCTTACCTTCCTCTTTCACCTCCTGTCTCTGTTGCTCCTATGTCCTCTACCTCTCTCTCCAGACCTCGTCCTTCTTCCTATGTGCCTGCTCTCTCTCCAGACCTCGTCCTTCTTCCTATGTGCCAGCCCCTTCCCTCACTTCCTCTCTGTTCGATACACAGACATGGTCAAAATTTTTAAATATCCTCGATGCATCTGACGACCTCTCGCTCCACCTCTCTCTACTTCGACAGGTAGGCAGGGATGTCACCTTCTCGGCTCGTCCGAATGGTTCCCGCCTCCTTGTTGTTCACAATGCCGCCCAAGCCGAGAAGGTGGCATCCCTAGTCAACAACTCAGGTCAACCCATCTCTGCGTCCCCATATATTCAGCTTAATTCATCCACTGACACTGTCCGTTTACCATCATCAATGTCCTTCGGCCAGAGACCTTTCGCAGAATGCTTCACTGACATAGAGCTAATCCTCTCAGAACAGCATCACCCAATCCGCTCAGTACATTGTTACACAATTCCTCCTCGCGGACGCCGACAAGAACCAACCAATATCGTTAAAATAGTCTTTGCCTCTCGTGATCTACCCTCCACAGTTATTATTGGAGGCACTGTCCTCCAAGTACGCCAATATATTCCGCCTCCTCGCCAGTGCACATCTTGCTGGCGCTTTGGCCACCCCGCCAAATACTGCCGCTCATCTGCCAACTGTGCACTGGCCAGCCATGCCTCTTCAGACTGTGTTACCACCATCCGGTGCTGCCCTAACTGTCATGGTAGCCATTCTACCACCCACTGACAATGTCCCGTCTACTTTTTTGAATCTGAAGTATCCACTATCCGTTGGAAAACTGGCCTCTCCCTTAGTGAGGCTCGTCGCAGAGCTCACAACCTCGGTCACCATCCTAACGTTACCTATGCACGTGTAGCCCATCCTTCTGCCATAGTAGTTTCTAGTCCCAGTACTACTACTTCTTCCCTTTCTGCACCTGTCTCTGTATCTACTACCCCGTTTTCCTCTCCTCCCTCCTCTCGTCTTCCCACCTCTCACTCTGTCTCTACATCTGTGACTTCAGTCTCCCCTTCTCTTCTTCCCAGTACTCTTGTTTCTACCTCTCCCTCCTCTCAGCTGCACCTCCCCTCTACCTCAGACCTTTCCTTACAGACGCCCCTTGTTCCTGTCTAATTCTTTCTCTGTTTTAGATTCCTCTACCCCTACCTCCTCTCCATCTCCTTCTTTACCTGTTCCTTCTCCTTGTCCTTCCCCCTGTTCACAACTTCGTCCTTCCTCTCACTCTTCCACTTCTGCTACTCAAACCCGCCGTTTGGCACCCCTGGCCCAACGCAACACCCGACCCCCCACACTCCTCTAATAGTAAACGCAGTTTGTCCATCGCATCAGACTCTAAGGCCTCTCTGCCATCCTCCAACTTCTCCAGCTCGTAAAGTCCGTGCAACAAATACCCGCCCCTCCCGATCGACACACACTGCCTCATCAAAACCTGTATCTCGGCACCTCAGTCACATCCCGGACCGCCCACACCAAACCCTCAGGCGATGACGACAGTGAAACTATTCCCAAGATTATGGATTACATTTTAACTTCCATGCCAAATTCAGTAGCCAATGCAGTATCCTCTCCTTCCATTCTCTCTGTTGAAGTTCATCCTGTACCTACTGACCTCCCTCCCACTCCTCTCCCTCCTTCCTCTCCCTCTCCTTCACCTTCTATCCCCTCCTCCTCTTTGCCCCCCTCCTCTTCCACTTCTCACAGTACTCCTTCCCCTTTGTCTCTCCCCATGCCTCCAGGCTATAGAGACCATTCCGCTCATCCACCAATTTCACCTTCTACCCTTATCCCTACTATCGTAACGACTCGGTAATGTATGTTACTATTCTGTATTATATTTTACTTCCTATGTCATATATTTTACTTCCTGTGGATTATATTTTACTTCCTGTATATTATATTTTACTTCCTGTTTATTATATTTTACTTTCTGTGTACCATATTTTACTTCCTGTGTACTATATTTTATCTTTAGTATTAATTTCCTTTTACCTAAACTCTGCTTTTCTGTTGGGTTTTACTTTCTTTGGTTTTTTAACATGTCTGTTTTACAATGGAACATACGAAGTTTTACAGCCCATCGCAATGACCTCCGCTATCTTCTTTCAGTTCACTGTCCTTCTTTAGTTTGCTTACAAGAACCCCGTCTGTCTTCCCCTCCAGTACCTATACCTGACTATTGTTTCTTGTTCTCTCCTGCTTCTCTTTCTGTTACAGCTATCTTAGTCCACCATACAGTTCCTCTTGAACGTTGGTCCATTAACACCACCGTTCCATGTCATTTTATTCGTGTGTTTCTTGGACGTTGGATTACGGTGGTTTCTGTTTATTTCTCTCCCTCCCAGCCTATTGACCTCTCTGCCTTATCTCTTTTATTACCCCAGCTACCCACCCCAGTTTTATTGCTGGGGGATTTTAACTGTTGCCATGTTTTATGGGGCGATGACATTACTAATTCGCGTGGCCGTCGCCTTGAGTCTTTTATTTTTAACGCAGATTTATCCTTATTGAATACGGGAGCTTCAACGCATTTTGACACCACAACTCATACTTTCTCCTGTCTAGATCTCTCCCTGTGCTCCCCTTCCCTTTCTTTAGATTTCCACCGGGCTGTTCTTTCTGATGTTGTATATAGTGATCACTTTCCTATCAAACTTACTCTAACTACATATTGTCCCGTACTCAGACCCCCACGGTTGTGTTTTCCGAAAGCTGACTGGCCGTCATTTACTTCTCTAACTATTCCTTCTGTACTTCCTCCTTCCTTCTCTACTGTTTTAGACATGCTCACCTATTTTAATGTGTTAGTTCTAAGTGCAGCTTTGACTGCGATTCCTAGGTCATCCCGTCCTTTTGCTTCTAAATGTGTACCTTGGTGGAATTCGGATTGTACTGTGGCTCTCCGTGTTAAACATGCACGTTGGAAGAGTTACCTACGTAAACGCAACACCCAGTATGAACAGAGTGCATTTCTAATGTTTAAAAAGGCCCATGCTTCTCTTTGTAGGACTGTTAAACGGGCTAAACGCCATAGCTGGAGATTATACGTTTCCACCATTACTACCAATACACCCATTGCTTCCGTTTGGAAACGTATACGCAAAATAGCCGGTAAACATCTTCCCATGCCTTCCCCTGTCCTCCATTTGGATGGGGAATCAGTCGCAGATGCTCGTTTAGTTGCTAATGGCTTAGTCCTTCATTTTAGTAATGTTAGTAACGGTTCTCATCTCTCACCTGAATTCCATGCCCTTAAAACTGCTACTGAATGTACACCAGTTGTCTTCCAGCTGTCGTCTAGTCAATCGTATAATGCGCCTTTTACTCTCCATTAATTGTCCTCAGCCCTTCGTCTTTGTAAGAACACTTGCGAGGGTCCTGATGGCATACACTATAATATGCTCCATCACCTTTCCCCCCAGGCCCTGGCCCTATTATTAATTATATATAATCATATCTGGACAGAGGGTGTCTTTCCTCCCTCTTTTCGTAATGCTGTCATTCTCCCATTTCTTAAGCCAGGAAAGCAAGGCCATGCCCCTCAAGATTATCACCCCATTGCTCTTACTAGTTGTCTTTGCAAATTGTTCGAGCGTATGATAAATCATCGTCTTATGTGGCTCCTAGAATCCAAACAGCTCTTGTCCCCTTCACAGTTTGGCTTTCGTAAAGTTCGCGGCACCTTAACTCTCCTCCTAAATCTGGAGACTTATATCCGCTCAGCCTTTGTCACTCGGCAATCTGTGATCGCAGTGTTCTTTGACCTTGAAAAGGCTTATGACACAGCTTGGCGCTATCATATTTTACGCACAGTTCGTTCTTGTGGGATTGATGATAACCTTGGGGTTTTCTTAAAGAATTTTCTATCATCCCGTTTCTTTAGAGTCCGTGTTCAGCATACTTATTCAGATCCCTTCCCACAATATGAAGGTGTTCCCCAAGGCAGTGTTCTTAGCACTACTCTCTTTTTATTGGCAATTAATGGGATTATATCCTGCCTCCCAGTTGGTGTCCGCTCTTCTTTATATGTAGATGATTTTGCAATATATGCCTCAAATTCTGACATCTCTGCCCTTGGTACTCTTATTCAACGTGCGGTTTCTGCTGCCTCAGAATGGGCTACTTCTCATGGCTTTCGGTTCTCTCATCTTAAGTCTCATGCTATTACTTTTACTCGCTCTCATCTTATTTCCCAACCACCTCTTTTTCTCTATGGCTCTCCTCTCCTATACAAAACCTCTGCTTCCTTTCTTGGCCTTCTTTTCGATTCCCGTCTTACTTGGAAGGATCATATTGCCTCCTTGAAAATCTCAGCCTTGCAACGCCTCCGTCTCTTACAAACTTTGTCTCATGTGTCGTGTCGTGGGGTGCTGATCGGGCTACTCTCCTTCGGCTCCATATTGTTCTCGTTCTCTCCAAACTTGATTATGCTTGCCAAGTTTATTCTTCCGCTTCGGACACCGTCCTCCAACAACTTGATTCTGTGCATCATCACGGTCTCCGTCTGGCACTTGGCGCTTTTAAATCCTCCCCAGTTGAGAGTCTGTATGCTGAATCAGGAGTTCCACCACTTTTCCGCCGTCGTGCTCTACTTTCTCTTCGTACTTATGCTAAGTTGCACTGTTTTCCTCATGCTCCTTCTCTGCTTCCTCCCACTCCTGACATAGACATGTTTTCCACTCCTAGAACCAGGCCACCTTTTGCAATTCGAGCTCGTACTCTCCTCTCGCATTCCTCTCTTGCTATTAGTAATGTTTTTTCTTACTGCACATGTCTTTTCCCCCCCTGGCTACTTCCGCGACCTCACATTTGTTCTTGCATTTTCCCCTATTCCAAGTCCAATTCTTCTTCATTCATTCTCCGTGCCCGGTTTTCTGACCATCTCTCCCGCCATTCCTCTGCAGTCCCTATATACACTGATGGTTGATGTTGGCTTCGCGATCCTCTTTCCTGACACCTTTTATCATTTTAGCCTTCCTATTTATGCAAGTGTTCTAACAGCAGAGTTATATGCCCTCTGGTTTGCGTTGCGGTATATTTGTCGTGCCTCCTCTCCCTCATTTGTAATATTCTCTGATTCATATAGTGCGCTATCCCTTCTTCAGTCACCTTCTGCTTCTCATCCTTTAGTCCTTCGTATCTTGGAATGGTTGTTCCGTATCTCCTCTCGTCGTAAAACAGTCCAGTTCTGTTGGGTTCCAGGACATGTGGGCATCGCGGGCAATGAACGTGCTGATCAGTTGGCTTGCATGGTTGTTGCCAAAGATGCCTCTCCTTCCTTCCTCATTCCAGTCTCTGATTTTCTTCCTGCCCTAACTTCCTTCCTTCAGCACCGGTGGCAGTCTTCCTGGGACTCTATCACTAATAATAAACTACATGTTGTTAAACCATTTATTTCTTCTTGGCTAGCCCCTTGCCACCGTAATAGGAGATGGGAGACTGCTTTAGCTCGTCTTAGAATTGGTCATACTAGACTTACCCACTCATATTTGATGTCTGGTGGTCACCCTCCCCTCTGTACGCATTGCAATACCATTCTCTCTATACGTCATATTTTCCTTGATTGTCCTCTTTACACTGTACAGTAACGTATTTCCTTTCCTTTTTTGTCTTCCCTCCAACGTCCTCCTGTTCTTTCAGATTTTCTCCGAGAATCACCATATTTTTCCTGTCATAATATCGTGTCCTTCCTTACCTCTATTGGTCTTCTTTCCAACATCTAACTCCGTTCCTGACGTCACTAACCCCATCTGTGGTATGATATACTTTTTCCTTTGACTCAATTCCTTCACGATGCCGTGTCTGTATTTCCGGCCCGACTAGTGTACATATCTTGTAGCTGATGATCTGGCTTTGTGCTGGATTTTGGCACTAGGTTTCTATTGTTCTTCTTCTTTTATTTTTACTACCCCCCCCCACACACACAGTACTGTATGTATTCAGGTTAGGGGAGACCGTCCGAAGCTGAGGGGATAGATCTAGCTTCCGTTAGCCCCTTCACTAGCATGACATTGTCTTAAGCCGATTAAAATCATGTGGCAGTAACAAAGATGAAATAAAAAAAGCTCATTGGTACGAAGTTTAGTGGATCTGCTGTGGCCAGTAGTACAGTGATTTATTGAATGCAGTAATTGCGTTGGTTTGCATGATGAAAGTGGCAAGCAAGCACTGTGACAGTTTTATGCATGCTTAATTGTATGATTGTGAGTGAGGGTCATGGTGTATGAATAATGTAGGTGAGCCCCATATAATGGATACACTGAATTAATCTTGTTTATCCACTCTCTTTGCCTTCTCGTGCCAGACCGTAAGTGCCAGATCCCTGCATGCTCCCTCCTCTTCTTCTAGACCTATGCACACTTTGGCTTACCTACTCATGCTGTTATTGATTTTGTTTTTCCTCTTGGATCCAGTGCACATATAATGCAGTACAGACTCTTAGATCCAATGAGCTTTAAGAAGAATCTCCATGTTCTATAATATTTTTTCATTTGATAGAGTGTTGCTATCACCTGTTGTTACACAGTCAGTGTATATTTGAAGACAAAGCTTTTTTGTGGATGCATAAGAACAGGTAATATCTTACTACTACAGTATAAGCTATTTCTTTTTGTTTTTTGTTAATGGTGGTGTAAGCTATTTATTCCATGATTTTCTCGCACTTATAAAAAATCTAGCTGCATTTAAATTTTTTTGTAAGCTGTTGAAACCAAACATTTCAGGTTTGAGAGGTTGTACTGCATTCTCTCACTTTGT
This sequence comes from Birgus latro, assembly GCA_018397915.1. Lineage (NCBI taxonomy): Eukaryota > Metazoa > Arthropoda > Malacostraca > Decapoda > Coenobitidae > Birgus > Birgus latro. The sequence goes on from JAGKTI010003834.1 coordinate 24,799, forward strand.
GTTATGTACTGTATAATGCCAATAGAGCATTGAGCTTTGAATCATTATACATGTATTTCCTTCAAGCATTAATGTAGTTGGCTTCTACTGTCTGTCCCTGACTTGTGAATTGCATATTGTAAAATATATAGTTTGCAGTTCACATGTCATCATATTATGATGGATAGAATAAAAAGTTTGTAAGGTATTTGTCATTACATAGTATGCAGTTTTGTGAAGGGTATTAATGTGCATAGTACTCTAATGGAGCTCACTGTGCAATGGTGTATAGTGCCATACGCTGCCAGTTTCACGTATAGGCACCAGTAGGCCCTGTTCTTGTATCAGTTATCTGCATAGTCTTGTACATGACATGGATGACTGCAGTGTACCATTAAAGATTTATATCAGTATAAGCACTAGCAGCTTAAGGCTTAAAGAATCATCTTCCTGCAAGGTCTTCACATTTTCAGTTATGGACAGAAAGTTAGTGTAAATGTTTAGATGTCTTGTAACTGTAAAAAAACAAATTTGAATGGACTAAGGGCCAGTAGCTGCAACAGCAATATTCTTAATGGAACATATATAGTAGTCATGTGGCAGGCAGTAGAGGTTGTATCATATTGCAAACTTGTGTACCCCTTTATATATGCTTTTTGGACTCTTAAACCCTTCACTACGAGAGATGATGCAGGAGAGGGATGTTTCTTGTGATTGCACCAATATACAGTAGCTGGCCAGCCAGTTATATAAACATCCTTCACCTCTCTCTTTATCTTCTGGAGGGAGGACGGTGGGCTGCTGGTGAAGGCCAGCTTCCACTTGCAGTGTACTGGTTTCATGTATAGATGGACCTGGAGCCACAACAACTCTGAGTCAACTCCCCCAAGCTGAATAAAGATTCTTAAAGCTGGGGGTGGGGTTTGGGCAGAGATCATCTTTGTGAAGGGATTACCATGTCACATAAAGAGGTCTCCCCATAGGTGACAAATTATCTGGCAGTAGCAAGAGTACAAAATGATTAAGAAGACATTGTAGTGAAGGGATTATTGAGAATTGTGTGCAGTGATGTGATGATAATATCTCACCATCCAATTACTGATCATCAATACTGAATATCTTGCCAGCCAATTATTGATGACCATTACAAAACACTGAACACTCCATTCCATCTGTGCTTGTTGAATTTATATCTTTTTTCTGCCTTGCTTTACACCTTACAGCCATCCTTACATAAATAGGAAAAGTACTGTATGTAACATATAAATTATTACCCTTTTATTTTTTTATTTATTCTCTCCGACAAGGAGAATGTGTTCACCCGTGTTTGTTTGTTTTGTTTATCTGTTAGTAGGCTTACTCAAAAACCAGAAGAGAGATTTAGACCAGATTTGGTGGGTAGATAGCCCATGTTCCAGGGAACAGTCAGTTAATTTTCGGGACTGATCTGAATTGTACTACAGATTCTGCATCTGGAAAACACTCTTTGCGAAACTCTAATCAGTGATGAGAAACCGTTACCCATTATGAAGAGTGGTTTGGAAATTACATTACCCTTGTCGGATTGATGTGCTCCAGTGAGTGCCCCTCTGGTTTAGTTATTTTTTAATAGGATTATTTTTCTGCCTGACTGAAAACCTCATAGCTATACTGACATATCTAATAATGAATGTGAATACAACGATCCCCTGGTTATCGCCAATAATTGTACTGCACCTAGTGCGTGATAATGAAATTGCACGACAACAAAAGCATCTTTGAATCCCTCAGTGCCATCAGAAACCACAGATTTTGCACCATCATCAGCAGCAGAAACCAGGACTGGACAGGTGCCCAGTAATTATGATTTTTTGCTGAAAAATGCCTAGTAATAGTAGGAGTGCAGATTTTCATCTGGCAGTGATGATGAAAGCTACAATAACCAAGTATGCACTAAACAAGGGATCCACTGTATATTGTATTTACTCTTTGCCTTCAGCTTCCCTCTTGTCCCATGAAGGGAGAATATTGGAATGCACAAGGGCAACAGTATGCGGGCCCATGGCATTTGGTTCCTTCTTCCTTGGGGGGGAGGGGGGGGGAAGAAAAAAAAAACAGCCAGCAGTCCACCAGATTCACATTCGAATGAACCTGGGGGTCACAAAACCAGCTAAATCCAGTTTTGTTTATAGGTTTTTTTATTTTTGTTGTTGTATTCTGTTAAACATTCAGGGTTACGGCAGTTTGTGTGTGTGACTACAGTGTCATGAAAATGTTGACAGTACAGTATTATTTGCTTTGATTTGAACATTTAGCATCCAACAGGACAAGATTTATAATTTGTAAATTATGATACAGTTTGCTGGTTATTGTTTATTGTACTTCTTGGCTTTTAAGACACTTTTCCCCCCTTTAGTGTTTTGTATTCAATTAAGTTTGTGGCCATTTAGTGTTGAAACCCACCCTTGAATCAGACTTTGTGTATCCAGAATTCAGTGTTAAATTTATTGCTCCCCCATAGATAGTGTTGAATTCGTCACAATTAGTGGGGGTTTCAGGCTGAGCTAAGGATAAGTTTCATGGAAGGAAATGTTCCCTTGCTAGTGTGTACTCTTAATTTTTTGTGGTCTTTACCATCTAAATTGAAGTGCTTCTAATGCATTAGTGTCTCTTAAGTCTTGAAAATGGATATTTATTTACTTATTTTTATTTATAGTTTACATCTTTTAGTGTGGAGGAGTCCATGAACAGGTTCCCTCTAATGTACACTTGCCAACAATAATCCTATTGTCTTTCATGCTTCTCGCTCCATGTACAGTGAAACCTCAATATCAGTATAACAGACAGTACACCAGAATTCGCTTTTATCGGACTCGAGGAGCTACCGGACTAAATTCCTATATATCGGAAAAAGTCTGATAAAGTCAGAAGCAGTCCGGTCTTCCTGACCACTTCAGCTATGTTCACCACAATAAGGAAAATAAAAGACATGTTTATCAGTGTACAGTACAGTATTATTATATATATTATACCATTTCATTAATGTAGTGAAGTTATAACACAGTACAGTACTGCAGTGGTAGTCAAAACAGTTTAAAAACCATTCATGCAGTCCAGACTAATGTCTGATATATTGGAAAAATTCCGGATTAGCAGGGAGAAGTCCAGATGTCTCTTTTATCAAAATTTCGCATTTTTCAGAATGGTTTGGGCCCCAATTAGTCCGTTATAGTGAGGTCTTACTGTACTTTGAAAATCAGTCTTGTGATTCTGTAGCAGCTAATGATTATTACTTCATTTAAACATAGATCAGTGTCATCAGTATCATTTGTTTCAGGTTCAAGAGGCTAAATTTTAAAGATCATGGAGAGAAAAACAGAAGTGACAGGACTTTAGTTGCTGATGGTCCAGTACAGTACTGGACTAGGTTAGCCTAGCCTCAGTGAGAGCTGGGCACTGCAAACGAAAATTCACTTCCTCAAATGCAAATTGGCAAACTCAGACCATTACCTTCCGCAACCACAAATCTGCAAACGTCTTGAAATTTGCAGTTCTGCAGATGGAAATGCAAACCATTTGTATCCCTTTCAGTACCACAGCATCAGTTTAATTTTATTCTGGATACCGTTAGAGGATGTTATTAACCCCTTCATTGCGATTAAGGTGGTGAAAGTGAGTCCCCTGTTGCAGCAATCCACCCTAAAGTTTCCCATTTCCTATTGAATGATTTTCATATTAATACACAAGGTAAAAAAAAAAAATACATGCACAAGAAAGCTAAATCCTTCTATTTACCTGTGAGCACGTCAGTGAATGTCTCGATGATCCTACGTTGTCGTAGAGATAAGTGGAAGCAACGGCATTGTTTTTGTGTGTCGATGTAACTGTCCGTTGTCCTCAGTGACCCCTACAATTGCCCACCACCCTTCAATTCACCACCATGCACCACTATATGCGTCACTTAGGTCTGCAGTATGGTGTGTGTGTCACTTAGCACTTCAGTATCATTATTTTACAGACATAAATGAAATAGTGTTATATTGAACAGTGAAAAGTAGCCAGTAATAGTAAGTGATGCTTAACTCAACAAAATATATTTATATTGGTTACACCACCTTCATTTTCCACATATTTTATTCACACATACTGTACAGTTAGTTTCTTTCACTTATTTACATTTTATGAGTAACTTTTCTAGAAGTTGATGAGTGTGTGAATGTCATTGTACCAGTCTCCCAAACGTAGCCAACCTGACATTCTGGGCACCATGTTGTCACTTTCCTTCATACTTGTTCACACCTGCTAGTGTTCATGCAGACATAGCAGGAAGCTAAAATGATGAACTAGCAACCCCAAGCATGAATGGATGACTACACAAGTTCTCGGGGCAGAATACTGGGTGCAACTTTTGAAGTAGAATTATGGATTTTAAAAGGAATGCTGCAGTCTGTCGATAGGTCCATTCAGAAGGAATTTAGCAGTTAAGAGGTTAAGTTTAGGATGATATTTTAAATAATCAAGGGGTTAAAAATCATCTTTAGTTACCCATTCACTACAAATATATCATTATTTACACTATTCTGACAACAATAGGTGACTTTATGAAGTGTGGAATATGTCTGTAGTGCTGAATGGGAAATAAAAAATTATAATAAAACTGAAATATATATTTTGGATATTATTGTATTATTATATTAGTCTGTGTTTACTACAAAACAAAGGTAAATCATTCACGAATGTGGATAAATGAAATAAATTTTGACACTTAACAGCTCACAGTTGACAAGTTGACACACCAGTCCACCTCTCTTCATCGGCTCTAACCTCCTCAGTCACAGTCAAACTCCTCCCATCTTGAGCCGGTCCATGTTGCCTTTCATACAAACAAACCTCTCAAAGTTCTCGGAGATCAGGCTGGTTTGTGGGTAGGTGGCAGGCTTGTGTTTGTGGAAAACCACAAATTTGTGTAAATTTTGTCGCAAACACAAATCCACAAACAAAATTACACTTCCTCAGTTAACGGTTTGCAAATGTTATCGCAGAAGTGCTCAGCTCTGGTCTCAGTGCTAAGCAACCCAAGTTTTTGTTGCTTTTGGAAATGTGGCTTGTTTTTGTGGTGTTACTGTATGTGCATTGATATGGATAGGCTGTGATAAAGAATAGAACTTGGTAGTGATGAAGGGCTATATTCTCATTAGCCTGATTTGGAGACTTACAATATCCCTCTGTCTTGGTGGTTTGTTTGGGTATTACATCTCGCTGTTCTTCTATATGTTATTTGTCTGATTGATGCTGTTGGTATGAAATGACAATGAGAATATTAAAGTGTAATCTATGCTAGAATAATCCTGAAAGGAAGGGATGGTAGAAAGCCCAGTAAGCCCATGAGCATATTGTATGCAGACTATTGAGGAACAGGACCTTGCCCTCCTGGCTAAATGCTCTTTTCCAGTCAGCCTAGGAGGCTTCCCAGCACCTCTTCCATATCATTATATTTCTGTATCTGGTATGCTTATATTATGTCTCACTGTTGCTATAATAAGTATGAACGAGTAGGAAGTTGCCATATGTTGGTGCTTCAGGGCCCTTTGTGTGGATTGGTATAGGAAGGTGATTTTTGTCGGGTGTGGGTGTGAGAGGATGATATTGTGTGGTGTGGTGTGTGCCAGATGGTGTGGCTTTGCAATAGCATGTGAGAGTGAAACACCACATTTTTAAAAATTGTAACAGACAGAGCTACTGATGGAGGTGCTCCCACATCTAGTACAGTGCACTCGCGTAACACGCACTTCTGACTCACGAATTATCTAACTCACGGTGTCCTCATCTAAGTCACCATTATCACCAAAGTCATGGAAAATACTCTAACTCGCATTTTTCCACTAGAAAGTGATATATTTCCGAGGAGATGTTTAACTCACGGGATTGTAGCCGCAACTCACGACTGTAAGCCAATCATATTTTAGCACACAGTCCTTGTGATTGTGAAATCAATCAACACACTGCTTTCTCCACCCACGCCTAGTGGCCAGTACTGCAACTTTGCCTACCAAGCGGGATTTTTAGTCTACTCGTGTACCCCTACCTGCAAGCTTTGTCCCTACCTGCAAGCTTCTTCCCTTCATTTTGTGGTTTCCTTTTTTTTTTTTTTTTTTTTTTTTTTTTTTTTTTTTGTGCTTCACCATGGCTGAAAACAACCAAGCAAAGAGTTCATCCAGGAAAGGACTGAAGCAGAAGCCACCACTGAGCTACACCCAGAAAATAGAGTTAATCCGGAGGATAAACAACAGCGAGAGGAAGTGTTAAGTGAATTGCTTGCATTTGTGGATATGGCCAAAGAAAAGATCAAAGCACATGATAGAAATGAAACAAGGTGTAATGAAATCATTTTAAATCTTGATAAAGCTATTGCCTGTTATAAGCTTGCTGAAGACAATGCATTAATGCAGCTGGAGCATGAGGCACCATAGGCTAGTGTGCCGAAACCGCTTAGTGTGCCGAAACAGCTACCTGTCTCTCATTGACGTAAACACTGTCATCAGTAAGATTAAGGTACCGGTAAATGCTTTTCAGTATTGTTTATTATCATACTAGGATATATAACATCTTTTAATATTGTTTATTATTATACAATATGCAATACATACTTTCGAGACAAGATGTTAGTGTTAGGTGGTGTTAAGAGGGGTTCTGGTAATGTTATACTAGGCTACCTGACACCATAGCAGAATCAAATATATTTTTCCCCATAAGGTGTGTTTTCCTTAACTCACGTTTTTCCAACTCACGGCATGAATTCAGAAGGAAATTACCGTGAGTTAGGCGAGTGCAGTGTATTATACTGTATATGGTGTATACAGGTGCATGGATAATAAAGTGTAATATACACAGAAAACCACTATGGAAGAGCTGCTTCAAGCGAAGAATACAGCCCTAAGTACAGCCTTCTCCTGATAAGGATGTGGAATATCACTATTGTGCAGCTGAGGTAGTAGCAACAATTTTGCAACACTAAGCAAGAGTTTCTGCTGAGCTTATTAACATTACTGTTCCTTTGACTGATGCAGGAAACAATTGTGTCACTCTAAATAAGAATTTGTGCCAAGTCTTCTAATTTTAACATTGCTGTGTGTGTGTGTGTGTGTGCTAGGAAAAATAGTTGATCCTTTTTGTCTCTACATTTTATATCACATTTTTTATCTGAATTAGAACTGACCAACAGTTAAGAGGTCAGAGTCGAAAGACCTGGGAAAGGCCTTCATCCGATATGGGACAGATGATGGCGATTCACTAATTCTCATGCCTTGAATCAGATGACATATTTATAGTTCATTCTTGTTGGCTCCAGATGATTTTATTCAGCTTGAAGTGGAGGGTTCAATATGACTTTCACCAACCCCTTCACTGCTTGGGCACTGAAGCTGAATTATATTGCCTTGTAGTTGCAAGAATGAAATGAAAATGATGCTCTGGCTGAAGGAGTTAATGAGTTAAATGCTATACAGTTGGATCACCACTTACATGATTTGCAGAAGTGGGAGTAGGTGCTGGAGAGGGAAGCCTTCATGTGGTGGCTCAAATGCTTGGTTATACAAGCATCCCTTAACTCTCACCCTGTCCCCCAAAAGAAGGATGGCGTACTGAAGAGATGGGCAAGTCCATCAAGAAAAACTAAGAAAAAAAAAATGCTGGAGTTCATTTTTTTTTTCTTCTTCTTCTTTTTCTAACATGTCACAGGAGTCATGGACTTTATCAATCCAGTTAAGAATAAGATACCTCGTCCAAACTCTGTGAAGTAATCTGTTCAGTAACTAGTGTTGAAGGACTTGACACAGAATGGTGGTGGCATTATTATTATTATTAGTAGTAGTAGTAGTAGTTGCAAGCCCAGGCTCATCTGTGAACCCAGTGGACTGCAGGCTTAAAGTTGCCATTCTCTTATAGTCACTCATCCTCCTTTTTAGAGGATAGAGAAATTCCTGAGTAGACATTTGTATAACAAGGCAGTGGGGCCATTTAGTTCACCACATGAAAGCATCCCTTACCAGCACTGAAAGATCCAACAATTGGCTTTCATTTGGTGTAAAACTCTGGCTGCTATTTCCTTACATTTAGGGGTGGGGTTAGAGGATGAACAGAGACTGTATCTACCAAGTGTACATTTAAGTTTTAGGGGTACTAACTTTGCCGAATATTCCATCACGTACCTCTCACTGGCCTCTGCTGTTTAACCTTCGTAAGGTGAGAAAGGTTTGATATGTTTCTCTGCCCATAGATGGCTCTCTTTTGTATGATGTTTTTAACAGGAAAGTAACAAACATAATTGTAAAGTGTATGTTGTGTAATACTAGAGAAACTTAAAACCTGACAGTGTACGTGAGATATATTGATCACACTTGTCTAGTTGTGACTCCCAGGTTAACATGAGCAGTAAACTAACTGTACTGCATTATTAATCGCATAAGGTTGCTAAGAGAAGCTTTACTTTTTAAAAAGGGATGATCATTTGTGTAAACAATAGTTCAGTACAACCTGTATTCAGATTTGATGTATTGAACTGTGTAGATCTTATTCTTTTCAGTATATGTGGTAATAGATGATAGAAAGAACAGCAACTTTTACTTCTAGTATGTAAATGAATTTCTTCAAGTGACTAAAATCTGTATCAAGTATTGTAGTATCACTCAGGCAGTGTGCTTAGTGGAATCACATTGTAGAACTGTTAATCATTTAGTAACAGACTGACAGACCAGTAGTAAACTAACTTACAAAAAAAAGAGTAACTTTAGTTGGCTTTCCCATATAGGATGGACGTCGGCTAGAGAAACAGTTAAGGGAGAAGTTTGACTGCTCGGTGGTGAGGGTTCTGCCAGCAATCAAGCGGGCCCCTCATGTCAACCCATACTTCACATCATCTGGTAAGTATTTAAGTTGCTGTCTATCTTTTTATGTGTTAATTTGTATATATTAACTCCCCCCCCCCAAATCCAGTGCCGTATCTCATTAACAGGATATACTGTATTTTATTTAATCTTACTAAATTAGCTGACATTAGCTGGAGTAAAATACACAAATTATCAGCTGCTGTTTATGGGTTGATGAGATATGTAGCACCTCTAGACACATGGGATATCCCTGTGGCAAGGAGATCTGACTGGCATAACCTAAAGTAAAACAATTGGTCAGCAGCCATCATTTAGCAGTTACGGTAATCTGTGAGATGCATTGAGTGGATAGGATATAGAAATAGAAGTTTGTGAAAGATGTAAAGAACTCTGTTAATTAAATGGATTAGATCTACAGTGGGAAAGGATGTGAATGGGGGTAAAAAATACTGGTGTTATGAATGAGTTTGTGGATAGAAGATGGCATGAGAGATCAAGTCTGTTTGGGATGGATATGATAATGGAAGTTTAGGAAGAAAAGGAAATTAATGAAAGAAAAAATAGATAAATGAAATACTCTACCAGTATGTACGGCAGTGCATAGAGTAGATTCTTGCAGTTTTTTTGGATTGTGGTGTGGACTTACTTTTTAAAAAATGAAAATAAAAGGCAGTATATAAGAAGGACTTGTATTTTTCAAATCTGATTGAAAAAAGAAAAAAGGGAGGGAATAATGAAGCTAAGAACATGCTATAATTGTTAAAACTTTTTCAGATGACCGGTTACTGGAGTATGATGTTACGGAGGTGGTGTATGAGGAGCAGTCTGAGTTCCAGAAGGTGCAGATCTACCACACCAAGAGCTTTGGCAACATGCTGGTCCTGGATGAGCTGCAGAGTAAGGAGATAGCTTTGGTGCAGGAGAGAGAAGAGACGTCTTATTCATTCATTCATCATCTGATCCAGTGTTGCCCCCATGAGGCACATAGGGGCCTGGGGTTAGGCAAGTTGGTCCTAACATTTAAGATGAGAGTGACCCGCCTCACTCATCCTCGAGTGGCATTACGTGATCAGTAAATCCCAACCACCTCTCAGATATAAACCTGCACCAGCTGAATCCGATTGGAGCTCCATAATTGCCCACGAAACCACCAGGTGCCATAATTTGGTTATATGGTTACCACACAGGATAGTAAATGGTTTCCTGGTGTACAGGAAATAATTTGGCTTGTCAGTGAGGAATTACCCGTAGACAGAAGGAAGAGGAAAGAATGAAGGAAGGAAAGACAGAGGAGGAAGGATGGAAAGAAGGAAGGAAGAGGAAAGGGCAGGCATCAAAGAGCATCACTACATCTAGTGGGTGGATGGTGAGCGTCCCCCCGACCAGCCACTGAAAAGTCCTCATAAGTGTCCAAAGCATTTTGCCTTTCACTGTGGTAACCTCTTTGTACTGTAGTTTATTTTTGGTGCTACCAGGCTATTTAATTAACTAGCATCTCTCTGTTAATGGAGGGTTAAGTGATGGCTGAATTTAACCCCGCCTCTTTGAAAGTCTTATCTAAAGACAGTGAGAATAAGATATTAAAGATGCCCTTACAGTGAATTGAGGTTAGAAGGCATACCACAGTACATAACTTCCCTTCCCCTCAGACCTTTCCGAAGGGGACCTGGCATACACAGAAGGTTTGATGAACAAGGGGCACGAGGACTATGCAGGGAAGGAGGTGCTCATACTGGGTGGTGGAGATGGAGCACTGCTCTGGGAACTGCTGAAGGAGAAGCCCAAGTTTGTCACCATGATTGATGTAAGTGTCTGTTGGAGAAGTTTTTTGTTATACAGTAATTCATCTTTATGCATAACTTTGTTGTTACTTTACCTCTGCTATCAAATCCACACTAAGTAGCAGATTATATAGTTACTGTTGTTGCTTAAAATGTAATGAACTTTAGTTATAAGGTAGTCTTCTTGGTTACTAGTCAATTTGAACTTCCACTCTTACTGCATTTAGTTATCAACGTAGCAGAAAATGTTGAGGATCTTCCTCAGGCAAGAATAAGTGCATTATAGTTATCATTTATGTATTTTTTTCCCCATTCCAGATTGACGACGCGGTGATGAAGGGATGTCGTCAGCACATGAAGTCTGTGTGTGGTGACTGTTTGGACAAGTATGAGGCTGACAACTACAAGGTACCTCATCATTTTCATACACTTGACTTTATTATCCCTAAGGGTATGATGAATTTCCATGAGCTCAATATAACCATAACATCATCCATCATATGTGTAGTTCTTTATTCTTGTTTGAAATGTTAATTATGACAGATTTTAATATGATCAATTCTTAAGACCTTTTCAGCCATCCTGTACAGTTGTCTTCTTTTATTCTTTCTGCAGTCAGTCAGCTTTATTATGCTTAGAAGAGCCTCAGTAATAAAAGAGTACTAATAGTAGTAGTTGTAGGCTGAAATTCAGCTGAAATGTGATCCCGTTCTGTAGTTGCTGTCCTTATGCAACTCACCATCCTCCATTTGGGGGATAGGGAAGGACAGTACTTGAAGGACATTTGTATAACCGGGCAGCTTCATCACCCACTTACATCACTGCCATCTCATGAAGACTCCCCTCTCTAGCACTAGTGAAGAGGTTAAACTACTTACAGTAATAGAATTGTGTACCGGTATGTATTTTTGAATGTCTAACTTTTGCCAGTTGCTTTATCTCAAACTTCATCCAGTGTGACTGCAACAGAAACACCTGCCAGATAGATTTATCTCTGTGCATTATCCTTCCAAGCTGAATTCCCTTGTGTGCATTTTCCCTGTGTTCCCTCCGTGTCAGGAGCTAGGTTAGTAGAGGGTCAATGCCCCTCCCCAAAAAACAACGAACTCTTAGTCAAGCAGCTACCCCTTGTGGGATTGTCATCTGGCTGTACATAGATAGATAGACTCATTGCCACTTGCCATATCCAAAAGTTATCAACAATATCCATCTTGTTAGGTAGTCAGGATTCGAGGAGCATGAATGGTGAGTGTGTGTGGTCCATTTTCACTGGGATACTGTTGATGAGGTCTCTTTGATTAATGAATTACAGTAATATTGTTTTTCATACTCTTTGTACTGTACTTCACCCCATGTGTGATTGGGGGAAGAACAGGCAGGCTTGATGAGGATGGTGGTGGTGGTGATGAGATAGTTCATTCATTTTTTAAGGCTCCAGCATGCTTGCATGCTTTGGCTTTGGTCACCTGATGGCAACACTCAATGCTGCTCAATCTCTGGCAGCTGCCCTATTCAGTCCCTTATCCCTGAGGTCACACCCAGTGACCTCATCCCAGGTTTTTTTTGGCTTCCTTTCTCAGCCCTGCCCCTGACATTAACACTTCTCAATTTCTGTGCCCAGTTATCATCCCCCATCCTCTCCTCATCATAACACCAATACACTCCAGTCCCATCCTGCTCCTCAACTCTTCCATCATAAACCCAGCCACCCCAGGCCTCACACTTAGGGATGCACTGCACATTCACCTAATCATTATCATTTCTGTACGTTTGAGCCTGCAAATATCCTCTTCCTTTACTGCCCAAATCTCAGTACCATACAGCATTACACTCATAATGCATGCTGTACACAAAGATCCCTTATCATGAAGGGAGAGCCCTCTCAATGTCAGGAGAGGCAACAGCTGTTTGAACTTCTGCCAACAGGGCTAGCACCAGCCTCACATCCAGCACATAACATGTCTCCCAAATGACAGAACTCTTCCACACACTCAAGAGACTCACCAACAAGTTCAGTCCTTTCACACCTGACAATCTCCACGGGCTCTCCCTGACACATTGCACACATGAAATCAGCATTATCTCGCAGTCTACCTCTAATACCACTACATCTCTTACGTTCCCACTTATCACAGACACTGCACAAGATGGAATTACTTACCACGCCCTTGTGGCAAATTGAACATGGCCACTCTCCCTCCTCTTTGACAGTATGGCCACCAGGTCTAGATACCATCACTTTTGTTTTATCTGCATTTACACTTTAGCCCTTGTGCCCCATACCATCTCTCCACTTCCTAAATCTTTCCTCCAACTCCTTTTCATTCTCTGCAGTCAACACCAAATCATCAGCATACAACATCTCCCAGGGGAGTCCATTTCCAAAGTCAAGTGAGAGGGCTTCAAGTACCATGATAAACAAGGGGCTCAAAACTGCCCCCTGGTGCACACCAACATTCATGGAAAACTACTTACTCAAATCTCCATTCTATAACCACTGTAACGAGCTACTCCTTGATCCCAGGCTTTCTCATTACTCACCGGCACCTCTCTAGGGACTATGTCAAAGGCCTTCTCTAAATACATAGCACAGTATATAGATAGATTGATAAATTGAGTTTTAATTCATGCATTATATCAGTTATTACATTTCAGATCATTGTAGGGGATGCCATAGCCCACATGCGAGACTACGTAAAGGAAGGCCGGAAGTTTGACTATGTGTTTGGTGACCTGACTGATGTGCCCATCTCGCCATCACCACGGGGGGAACTCTGGGACTTCATGCACACTATTATCAACCTTGGCACCAAGGTTGTCAAGCTTGGTACTGGCAAATATATGACTCATGTAAGTTTATGTGCTGCATTTTATCTCGGTTAAGGTGAGCAGAAACAATGAATCCCTTGTTTCCCCCGAGTTTTATGGATTTGAGGCTAATCTACTATAGCCCTCCATAAGAATGAAGGCATAATGGGTCCTTTGGCTTTGAAAAACTTTGCAAATGCCATCAGCTTGAGGGTATACTGTACTTTGCCCTTTATTGCAGCTAACACCATAGAGAATCAGTCAGCTAAATGGGGACACATTTTGTTGAAGGGGTTAGAAACCATCTCCATTGAGTTCAGCCTGAGAATAGATTCCCCCCCCCCCTCCTCCAAGTAATGTAGGACAGTTTAAACCCACCATTCAGGTGACTTGTTTTACTGATTTGCTCTTGCTACTACTGGATGACTATATTCAGCCAGGGGGAGACTCTGTTACTGAAGGGGTTACTCAAGACTGTATGTACACTCTCCAGTATATATTTAAAATGAAAACTTCTCAGGCTTAATAAAACCATCATTAGAAAGCAAAAATAAAATTAGAATTACAGTAGGATCTCACCAATAACGATTTCAACAATAACGTTTTCACCAATAACGGTAAGTTAGAATAGATACCAAGTTTCCATAATAACGTTTGGATTCACTCGATTAACGGTTATTTTGTGGGAAATGTCTGGGAGGATCTTGGATAGCCAGCTCACAGTCTGCCTCAGTGTTCCGTGGGTCGTTGCTATGATGAGAAGCATTTATTTGCTTATTTCCTTGCTCCTCATTCCATCTCAGAACTCTGAGCACGTGGTTCCAAACTAACCTTAGTGGTGGTGAGCAGTGAGGATATTAAAGATGCATGGAGAGAGCATTATAGCCAATTGTTGAATGAGGAGTTTGATTGGGATAGAGAAGGTTTGGAGGCAGCTGATTCAGTGTTTGGCCCTTGGCCTTTGATTGACGCTGCTACTGTGAGTGAGGCAATAGGCAGGATGCGGGTGGGAAAGGCGGCAGGTGTGTCTGGGTTGACTGCCGAAATGTTGAAGGCCTCAGGAGATACTGGGGTGAGGTTAGTCACTGACCTGATAAATAGGATTATATATGAGTGTGTTGTCCCAGATGATTGGCTGAGGAGTGTAATTGTAAATGTGTACAAGGGAAAGGGTGATGCCCTGGAAAGGTGAAATTACAGAGGTATAAAGCTCTTAGATCAGATAATGAAAGTAATGGAGAGAGTTCTAGAAGGTATGATTAGAGAAAGAGTAAATATCAGTGAGATGCAGTTTGGGTTTATGCCAGGCAGGGGGACCACTGATGCCATATTCATTGTTCGACAGCTTCAGGAAAAATATATTGGAAAGAAAAGGGAATTGTATTTTGTTTTTGTTGATTTGGAAAAGGCCTTTGACAGAGTCCCTAGAGAGGTGGTGAAGTGGGCAATGAGAAAGCTAGGGTTGGAAGAGTGGCTGATTAGGGTGGTTATGGCCATGTACATGGGTGCTCGCACCCAGGTAAGAGTGAATGGAGCTTATGAGTGATGAGTTTTCCGTGAATGTTGGTGTGCATCAGGGGTCAGTTTTGAGTCCCTTGTTGTTTATCATGGTGCTTGAAGCCTTCTCACGTGACTTCAGAGATGGACTCCCATGGGAGATGTTGTAAGCTGATGATTTGGTGTTTATTGTGGAGAATGAAAAGGAGGCAGAGGAAAGATTTAAGAAGTGGAGAGATGGTATGGGGTACAAGGGCTTAAGGGTAAATGCAGATAAAACAAAAGTGAGGATATCTAGGGTTGGTGGCAGTACAATCAGAGAAAAGGGAGAGTGGCCATGTGCAGTTTGCCACAAGGGTGTGGGAAGCAATTCCATCTTGTGTAATGTTTGTGATAAGTGGGTGCACAAGAGATGTAGTGGTATTGGAGGTAGACTGCGAGATGATGCTGATTTCGTGTGTGCGGCGTGTCGGGGAGAGCAGGTGGAGATTGTTAGGCGTGAGAGGGTTGAACTTGCAGGTGAGTCTCTTGAGTGTGTGGAGGAGTTTCGTTATTTGGGAGACGTGTTATGTGCCGGAGGTGGGGCTGGAGTTAGCTCGGTTGCTAGGGTGAGAAGTGGTTGGAAGAAGTTCAGGGAGCTGTTGCCTCTCCTGACATTGAGAGGACTCTCCTTATGTGCTAAGGGGTCTTTGTATGCATCATGTGTTAGGAATGTGATGCTGTTTGGTAGTGAGACCTGGGCAGTAAAGGAAGAGGATATTCGCAGGTTTAAATGTACAGAAATGACAATGATTAGATGGATGTGCAGTGCATCCCTGTGTGCAAGGCCTGGGGGGGCTGGGTTTACGATGGAAGAGTTGAGAGGTAGGATGGGACTGGAGTGTATTGGTGTTGTGATGAGGAGATGTAGGCTGAGGTGGTTTGGATATGTGGAGAGGATGGGGGATGATAATTGGGTACAGAGGGTGAGAGGTGTTAATATTGGGGGAGGGGTAGACCGAGAAAGACATGGGACGAGGTCATTATGTGTGACTTAAGGGTTAAGGGACTGAACAGGGAGGCTGCCAGGGATCGAGCAGCGTGGAGAGCCGCCATTAGTTGACCAAGGCCAATGCATGCAAGCATGTTGCAGCCTTCAAAAATGAAACGAAATGAAACTTAGCACCCTGAAAGTGCTATGAACACAAGAAAAGCATTTATTCCAAAGGGAAATTTAAAGTTGTTGGATGAAGTGGCGTACTGTGTGCAAATGATCAGATAGATACAATGAGTTGGGTGTGTTTATGATGTGGTAGTTTCTTTGTTGGGGGAAAAAAAATTAATGATGAAGGAGTAGTAAAATTCGTGTTTTCACCTGTGGTGCAACGAGTGTGGGGGGGGGGGAAGGCTTTGTGCCCGAATTTTGTTATGAATTGACAGTCTTTAGTAGAGAAAATTCGGCTTTTATGGTATGTGAAGACACTACGTGTTGACGTAAATAGTCATACAAATTATACTGCTTGGCTGGCTTGTTTATTATTCATGATTACTGCATTTGTGTGTATCTGAGAAGTGAGAAGTACGCAATCAGTCCATGCTGACAACTTCAGTACTGTTTAATTTTCCTTTTTTCCTTTATTGTTGATGACTAATGACTTTCAAAGACAGTTTCACTTTTTTTTTCCTGTTTGTTTGTTTTAATGAGTGCACCGAAAATGATTCTTGGCAAAGTATTCATGATGCTTGGAGGCCATTATTCACATGTTGATCAGGTCAGAAGTTTTTGCATGGTTGATGATGAGGACTTTCAAGAGGCTTTGTGGCAATCTCTGGTGGTTAAAATATTTATGGGAAGTATTAGGGGGCAAAACTAGTCGGTTAGGTTAGGTTAGAATGCACTGATGTGTCAGGTCTGAGTATTGTATGTAAACACACGTCATGGGAGTCTTACGGTAGACATATTTATAATAACCTATCTTTAATCATCACACCAAACACGTCATTGACTCCTTTAAGGTGAGTTTTATAATACTCATGATGATTTAATAACTAATCTTATTATTTCAGCTAAAAAAAGTAGTGATAGGAAGGCTTTCAGATGGGACAAATGGGTAAAAGTCCTGGGGTGGCAGCACCAATAAACCCTTTATACATGTATTTTGATGTCACGCAAATAGCGTTTTCGCTAATAACAGCGTTTTTCTGGCACCAATTAGATGTTATTAGTGAGATCCTACTGTATTTTATTTTCTGGGATTTAAGCGGTTAAAATATGTCTCATTGGTTGAAGTGTTAAATGTCCGTTGTTTTAACCACGACAGGCCATTGGGATCCAATGTGAGGAAGCTCTGAAGATGTTTGAGGGGTTGCTGGGGCGGCTAGAGGTGCCAGTCACTCACACTCACACCAGCCACTACGTCCCTAGCTTTATGGAGAGATGGTGCTTCTATCAGATCACAGTTAACGCTTAGCACTCGTCTTGCACTCTCCCATCATCTTGTCTTGTTACCAGTGAGTTCCTAGAAGAGTCATTGTTATTATAGTACACAATTTTAATGCCTAGAAGTAATGTATTGTTAGTAGTGTAGATTTTTTCTGTTGAAAGTTGCTGATGAATTAACACCTTTAATAGTGGCTCATTGTAATGTTTTGTGGTCAGATTCTCTCTCTCTCTCTCTCTCTCTCAACCAGAATAATTTAAAGTTGTTTCACTTAAAGTAGCTTCTTGCACACATACAAGTCTTTTAAGTGAGTTCACCTGTAACTAGACTTTCTTCACTTTAACTAGGTGGAAAATTGTCCTGTCATCATCTTGAATGTTGAGCTGTAACAAAAGACCAATGCTAAAATATGGTACCAGTCATGAAGAAGTGCTAGGAAACAGATGGTGTCCTAGTATTTTCATATTCTCCCATTGAGCTACAGTGAATAAGCTGCAAAAGAATGAAAATCTCAGCCTAGTTAAAATGACTTAGCTATAGAAAGTAGCTTTAGTACTGTACTGAGATTAATCCTCCTGTACTGACATTTTGGTGTAGGTGGTATGAGTGACTGTTCTGGCATTTTGGTGTAGGTGGTTTGAGTGGCCTACACCTTTCCAAATTTTTTTGGGAAAATGAATTATTACAATAATGGTACTGTTCATTGTCAAGAAAAAAAAGATGATGAGTGTCTTAGTGGACTCAAGAATTCTTGCATTTTTTGGAAACTAATAACATGTTTACTCTCATATTTTAACTACAGTAGTTGGATCCCATCATTTCGTAAAGCAGTATTTTCTCATGATAAAATGACTGATAAATCTTTCATTTGGGTAGAGTGGATGTAGCGGTGTATGTTTAATTCATGAGTAGTAGTGATTGAGTTGCACTTGAGGAAATGGGCATATTACAATGGCATAACTTATTTCTCGGGAGGAAGAGGATAATCAGCGCGGAGATGATCGTATTTATTTGTGTAGACGTTCATCTTGCTATGAGCACCAGTGGGTTTTTCTCAATGGTAATATGATTATCTCTGCCTTTATTATCCCCTTTGTCATGAAAATATGGTTACCAGGGAACAAGCCACTAATAGCATATTTCTCTTATATGCACATTTACTTGTACAGGTTCTGCTAGGACAGTACGTTTTCAGTTATTCATAGGGAGACATAATAATGACCAGTTGTAAATGATAAGTGAATTCATTATTTTAGAACGAGAGTGGGTACAGTGACAGTGAATGTAGGCAAACACAAGATGTGTGGCAACCCTCTCAAGCACTGATGTGTAATTATTTTCTACCGTCAGTTAACACAGGTGGGTTTGCCTGTGTATTAAGCAAAGTATTTGTTTCCAACAAAGAATCTCACCATTTGTTTACAGAAATTATTGATCTATCTTATAAGATGATAGACAATGAGAAAGAAGCAGTTGAATAATTATGTTTTTCATTGTGACCACATTTTGACGGTGATGTACATTACCCCTTCCCCTCTTCCTATCTTACAGAAAGGCCATATCCATTCTACTGCAGTATACCGTGCCATAATTTTGTCTATTACACATTCGTGTAGTTCAGTCATAACTTCAGTCAAGCAAAAAATTGACGTATATGAGTAGTGAAGGCGTAGAGATAATGTATGCTTTCATTGCCCCATGGCACCCATTCCATAAGGTTTAACACACTTATCCCTTGCATCAGGGGACTTACTGTATTGTTTTTTTTTTTTTTTTTTTTTTCTTCCAGACAGTTGAATTCAGGAAGGGCCTCTCATATTGAAGGGATTAATTTAAGGCTATATCCTCCTGCTGCTTTGAAATCTCTTGCTGAAGCTGAGTAAAATTTCCTGGTGGTAACTTGAATAAACTTTTAAAATGCATCACCAGATTCATAGAGTTAAAAGGCAGTTGAAGTTATTTGGTTCTGAAATTGTCTTTCTGTTGCCAAGATGTTGTTTAACGAGCTATGATGTGTGTAGTTTAAAGTACTTAAGTTTCCACTTGATATATGAATATTATAAATGCTGTTTGCCACTAATGCTTAACTAATGTATGGATAGTTTAATTTCAACATCTTCATGACTTTTCTAATGATCATTTAGAGATAGAGGAATAAACTATAGTAAAAAAAAAAAATCCTCAGGCTGAAGGGGTTATCAGTTCCTATAAAACACAGCCTCATGTAGTTGTTCCAGTTGTCGTGGGTGCAGGCTCATCTGAATGTGAACCCAGTGAGCTGCAGGCTAAAATTGCTCCTTTTCCTGCAGTCCATGATATTTCTTTTGGGGGATTGGGAAGGAACTGAGGGATGTTTATAACTGGGCATTGAAACCTCTTGTTTTTTTTTTCCTGTAGGTGCCACTACATGAAAGCATCCCACTCCAGCACCACCCATGTTATAAAATAATCCAGTCAGTACTTTAACCTTCCGTCTGTGCTGAATTTTTCTTAACCAAATAAAATCATCCATCGTAAGTTGGAATATAATAACAAAGTTCTTACCGTCTGCCAGAACTGTGATTGTGAGAATTAACATCTTTGGTGCCCAGAGTTTCTCTGAGCATAATAAAAACATGACATTAGCCTAAATCAAGTGCAAAATAGGTATACAGTAGCAGTAAAGAATGTTCAGATATTTGTCACAGCTGCCTTAGTACATAATAGTTATTGAAAGTTGACAGTGATCACAGGTATTATGGAAGACTTGACGTTTACTTTTATAGCAAGTTGTCTGTATTGTTTTACAGTTCTAACATACATTAGAAGATAAGTTGAGTGTCATTGTTTCTCTTGGTGTTGGGGTATATATAGAGTTTACCATATGCAAGATACAATTGAATTATATTATTATGTAGTACATGTACACAAGTTTGTTGTGTATTGTTTACATGCCAATATACCTATGCATGTTTTCTCTGCAGGATTATTATGTTTTTAAGGTAAGGTTTTAACAATGTATGCTTACAGTTTTATCATCCTGTGATGTCAAGTTCCACAGTATGGTATAGCAATGCTGAATGAGAGAGTTAAGTATTTGGAAGATACAGTATTTAGAAACGAGTTTATTTAGGTACTGTTTTGCAGTTGTTTGTATGATAGTGGTATGAAGTACAAACTCAGGACTGAAGAAGCAAAAGGAAAATTTTTTTGTGTTTTAGAAAAAGAAATATATTCTGGTTTCCTTATCAGTATTGATTCATTAGCCCCTTCTTGACAGTGCACGTTGGCGCTGGAGAGGGACGCCCTCTCTTGGTAGCACCGATGCACCACAAGGTCATCCCAGATTCACAAATCTCTCTCAACTCCCCCCATCTCCCAAGAGGAGGATGTGTTGCAGCATCACTCCTGTAGTCCACTGATTTCACATTCAGATGGATTTGGGGTTGCATCTACTACTACTACAGTGCTTGACTTCAATACTTTGCTCCCCCCCCTTCCCCCATGCTTCCTTCCACTTTCAGCTCGCCAACATACTGTATACCCATTTCACCACTCTGATGCTGGAGATGAATACTTAGTATGTAGTGACAGATATAGTTGGGCAGCTTTGGTGCACCGCAGTACAAATGTCCCTCTGCTTGGTCCATATCCTCCGAAGGAGGATGGTGGACTGTCGGTGAGGAGCAGCTTGAATTTGTAATCCATTAGGGTTGTGTGTCTAATGAAGTTTGGGCTTCATCTACTACTATCACCCTGTCTGAATCACTTTTTCCTATATAGCTGTAACTTCTAAGCACACCTACACTGTCAACAGACTTCATATTCCACATCATTGAATCTGTATCCCCTTGCACAGCCAACATACTCTTCTTAGTGCAGTAACAGAAAAGAAGTGTAAGTATGGAGAGGAGTGACCCAGGAAGAAATGTGTCCGGTGATATGAAGGCTTTAAGGACATCATGGCTGCTGCAAGAGGACTACATGAAGGTCAGTACCCCCATTAATGTATGGGTGAGAGACTAATGTGTCCTGAGTGTGAAAAGTCTTGAGTGGAAATGAGACATGATTATTTGTATTAACAGCACGAATTTAATTTTTATCATATATATATATGCTTCAGCAGCTGTGGCTCAGTGGGTTAGAGCGCTTTGACCAAAGGGTGGGAGGTTCAAGTCCACGCAAGGGTCATTGATAGACATCAGGAAGGGCGTCCGATCATAAAGTGCTACATGCTCCAAAACCAAAGTCCTTGATCCAGGGGCAACGCCTTAGCCTTAATTTAAAAAATGGGACACGGCGGTTAAAAATAAAAAATAAAATAAGAGGTACAATTTAGGACCAGAGTCCTTGGGCTTACTTCTGTATATTTGTCAGTTAAGAGATGGCACTTTAATGGTCACTTAGAAAGGGGCGGAGTAACAAGTGGGAGGAGAGTGTGTAGTGGGGAAGGGTGGGGGGGCATCAGCAGGTGGAGAGCTGGGGCTTGTGTTCTTTGCTTCAGATTATGCTTTGACCAAAGTGTGGAGAAGAGTATTACTGAGGTGAGTTTTGGTGTGTAGAACAATTACGAGAACTCACAGTTGCATAATGTGAAAAATAATCACCAAAAAACAATTCACATCAGCAAATTGGTATACAGTTTAAGTTTTACATGGTAGGAGCCTGTGCCTGGGAGAAACTGTGATCGCCGTCTGTAAAATGTCATTAAAGGCTTTTGTATTTCAATCTCTGTAACAGATATTTGTAGTTATAAATTTGTCTCAGCAGTAGTGTAAATGGGAGGTGGGGGCGCTCACCATCAACTCTCTGGATGCATTGCTTCTCTCGGGTGATTAACCTTTCCTCTCTTCTGTCGTTCCTTCTTTTCTCCCTCATCATTTTTTCTCTCCTTCATTCTTTCCTCCTCCTCTCTATGGGGGGCCCTAGCAAGTCAAAACCATTTGCTACACTGGGTGGTACCATATAACCAAATTATGGCACCTGATGGTTTAGTGAGTAATTAAGGTGCTCCAGTTGGATTGAGCCAGTGCAGGTTTATATCCAAGGGGAGGTTTGGGTTTATTGCTCATGTGGTGCCACTCAGGGATGAGTGAGGCTGGTCACTCATCTCAAATGTCAGGACCAACTTGCCTAGCCCCAGGCTCCTACACTCCTCATTGGGCAGCACAGGATTAGATGATGATGATGGTGAGCAGTATAAATGTGTTTGTCTTGTTATCCATGTAATCATTGGTGCAAGTCAGTTTTTTTTTTTTTTTTTTTTTTTTTTTAATACTGGATGACTGGCATGACTTGTTCTCTCATTTTACAAGTGTGGATGTTTATGGTTATGTACACAAATTATGACTTACTTTCAATACACTGAGCAGTATTCTGCATTCAGCTTAGGAGAGACTTTTCAGGCTGGAATAATTAGATGTAGCTTTCTTTAATCCCTTCACTACAAGAGGTCTTCCCTAAGTTGAATGTTTTGACAAAAGCAAGAATAGAATTTAAAATGTGTGACTGGATTGGTGTTAATTTCAGGCTTGAAGCAACTGCCACCATATTTTGTGCATGTTGAAAAGGCTTTTAGGCACTGTCATGACTGTGTCAGCTCAAGTATTTTATTTAGGCCAAAACTAGAAATTTAAGTGGAATTTGGCATACAAGCCTGAGAGTGTTAATGCTGTCACCAGTAACTTACATGATTAGGACAGCTGATGAGATTGTTTGCTTTTTTAATTATTTGTCAGTAACTGTACGTACTGCAGATCCATGGTATAGATACCCATAAATTGTAGTATTTTTAACCATTCTTTTGTAATAACCACTGACCATATACTTTACCTAACATCTTTAGTAAAGAAGAGCCTGGCTAAGATGGAAAGGAAGAGGAGGAGGCAGAGGAAAGTCTAGGACTGGAATCCACCTCTGCATCTGTGGCCAGAGCAGACAGGTATGGCAGTGGCAGGCAGGCAAGACAAGAACATTGCTGAACAACCCAGGCAGGACGTCAGAATACTAATGGTACATACAGTAATAGTACCTGTACTTGTATGCAGTGTATAAAATTTGTAATGGTAAGTGGGCAGTATTATTATGACATGTGGTAAGTGTAATGGAAGTGAGGAGTGTAATATGAAGAGAAGATTTGTATTGGTACGTAAAGTAGAAATACAGTAAAACCTTGATATAACGGACTTCAGTAGGCTGGAATTCACTTTTATCAGACTCGAGGAGCTCCCAGACTATATGTCGGAAAAAGTCCGATAAAGCCAGCAGCAGTCAGGACTGCCTGACCACTTCAGCAGTGTTCACCACAATAAGGTAAATAAAAGACATGTTTATCAATGTACAGTACAGTATTATTATACCATTTTATTAATGTGAAGGTATAACACAGTACAGTACTGCAATGGTAGTGAAAACAGCTTAAAAACCATTGGTGCAGTCCGGACTAATGTCTGATATATCGGAAAAAGTCTGGATTCGCAGGGGAAAGTCCGGATGTCGCTATTATCGGAATTTTCGCATTTTTTGGAATGGCTTGGGCCCCAATTAGTCCGTTATAGTGAGGTCTTACTTGTAGGCTGTATATGATCATGAACATACAAAATGTTAGTGAGAATCAATATGTATAACTTAAAAGAGGAAATAGATATGCATTGATTAGCAGCAGATAGGTAGAAAGAACAAGAAAATATACCCATTTTTTTAATCTACATTCATTGGAGGAGCGTTGGAGCCTGGAGCTAGGCAAGTTGGTCCGGACATTTAAGATGAGAGTGACCAGCCTCACTCATTCCTAAATGGCATTACATGTACAATAAACCCCAATCACCTCTTTGGCTTTGTAGAACTTTTTAACTCTTTTTCTACAGCTTTTCTATCTCGTAACATTCTTAACAGGATTTACCGTAGCTAATTTAATGAGTTGCATTTTTAGTATTATTTTCATTTGATTTTTTCATTATTTCCAAATGGAGGGTTAAACCTCCAAACCTCCTCCCGTGTGCATGGCCTTGCACAGAGTATTATGCCTCCTAAGCTGATTTAATGAGTTCCATTTTCAGTATTATTTTCATTTGAATTTTTCATTACTGTATTTCCAAATGGAGGGTTAAACGTCCAAACCTCCTCCCGTGTGCATGGCCTTGCACAGAGTATTTTGCCTATAGGGTAGAGCTAGTAGTTAACAGGGTGCAGTAATACTAGATAGTGATTAGTGAATGGATGTATGGTCCATTTCACCTGACATTGTTCTTTGCTGTCTGTGTGTAATATTTGTGGTCTCCAGTGACCCTCTCTTAATAAACCTCAGTAACCATACAGTAACTGCAAAAGGTGTCCCGATGGTAGAGATTTCAACCTGGAACAAGCCTAATGGTTCCCTATACACCAGGAAAACATTATGCTGGGTGGTAACCATATAACCAAATTTTGGCGCTTGGTGGTTTAGTGGGTAATTACGGCACTCCAATCGGATTGAGCCGGTGAAGGTTTATATCCAAGAGGTGGTTGGGGTTTGTTGCTCAGATGGTGCCACTCAGGGATGAGTGAGGCTGGTCTCTCTCATCTTAAATGTCAGGACCAACTTGCCTAGCCCCAGGCTCCTGCACTCCACCTGGGGCAATGTAGGTTTGGATGGTGGATGGATGGATGGATGAACATACTTTAACCTGATGGTACAGTTAAGAGTCCCCAAGCTAACCAGAGTTTTCTTTCATGTAAACTAAGGATACAGATTGTTTTCCTACCCTTAACTGTTCAGGATTGCTGTTGCCTATCCTATCTTTAGGCCCCAGCACTCCAGAGGGAGTAAAATGGGATAAGCAGCATTTTACTTGTGCAGTTGATTGGCATTGATACTAAGCCTTGCTCTTTTTCCTTCCTTCTTGCACAGTTTCTACGTTTCTACAATTGCCTGCACCAATAATCAGCTAGAGGTATGGCTGTTGCTGCATTATAGGCCCGGGAGCTGCCTGTGAGAGTTAATGAAACAGCCGGTTAGGGATAGTTCTTGGAGATGAAGCAGCCAATGTGGGACAGTACTCAGCGGAAGTGCAACTTTCCTTACGCCATGAAACACCACCTGCTTGACTACTGTGTATTTGGCAACCACTCATACAATCACCACCAGCTGTAAGTCTTGTTTTTTGTTACCAGTATATGTTAAGCTCACATTGCAGGGTGCCTCTTAATGAACCTCCACTTAGGTTATGTTTTGACTTGGTTAATCAGTACCGCAACATGATGGAGAAACAGTTGTCTGGTATTGCACCAGATTTGGAGTAATGATTGATGACTATTAGAGGAACAGAGTTAATTTTTGCTGACTTACCCCCCCCCCCCACACACACACACATTTTTTTTTTTTTTTAAACAAGGCCTTGGATGTATTACTAACAGGTCAGCTCTGGGAAGGTCTGGGTGATGTCCTCTCTTCATTTGAGAAGGATGTAAGGAATGACACCGATGGCTTAATACAATCAGGACTGGCCCATCATCCCCTTGTATACCTCCTGCAACCTCTTCTAATGCCAGCCTTGAAGTAAGTGTTGCAGAACTTAGAGTCTGTTGTTTCTGTTTTTGCTTGGGATGAGTATTCCAGGTATTGATAGCAGATGGAGAGGAATAGTTTAGTGCTGGCAGTTCTTGTTATTAGTCAGAGATGTGTTGCACAGTGCATTATTTTATCATCAATATATATCTGATAGTGTAAATTGAGGGAAGCTAGCAAATCGGCTCTGTAAATAAAAATGGACTTCAGTAGAAAATTTTTCAACAGTTTATGGTTGATTTAATATCAAAATTAGCACAGAGAAGGCTGCTTATAATGAGGATTTACTATAGAGGGGAATCTAACATCCTGTAAATGATAGTGACCTGAAACTGGACTTGAGTGATGAATTTGTGAGATTAGTGCGTACGGTGTTGTTGGTTAATAGTCTAATAGATACTTGGGTCATGAGACATTGTAATTTTTACATACCATTAACCTGCCTGTGAGAGAGGGGTATTAATTTTGTAGCAAATTATTTCAGTCATTGTAATCTTGCAAAGCCCTATTTGCACCAGAACCAGAATTTCCAAAGTACTTGTAAACAACAGCTAAGGACATTATTTTTTTTGTCAAAAAAAGTTCTCACAGTACCCTCCAAGCAGTTTATCTGTTGTGTGATTTTGCAGTTCTTCATTCCATCCTGAATTGTTTTAATTATTTATCTTTAAGACAATAGTTTCTGGCCATAATGGAGGCCTATTGGTTATCAAGTTTTGAGCATCCCAGTCACATAGGGAGTTATGTCCCTCCTGCAACCAGACCACTGGGTTTCCCTGTAGCAGTGGAAGCTGTAAGAACATATGCCATGAGAATTGGCTGCAAGATGAGCATGGGAGGGGGGAGGAAATGGCCAAGAGCACACACATGGAGAGGTAATGGGAGGAATAGTGTTGGTGGGAGGGAATGCACTTGTGGTGCTCCAAAGATAAATGCTCCCTCAGATCCACTTCTGTGAGATTCACATGGTTAGTTGTGAGATACATGAATGGGTAGATATTGAATGTTGTCATGATGTGCACATTCATTTGATGCATGTAGCATGAGAAACAAAACTTCATTGTACCAACAGATACTGTCTCATCATTATTATCTTGTCTTTTTCCTACTTGCAAGTGGGGTGAGGTAAGGTCCAGAAGCAAGGAAAAAAAAAAAGTGTCAGTGGGAAAACTTATCAACAGCATACCCAAGAAAATGAGCAATACTGTACACTCATTCATTCATCACTCAAGGACCAGAAACCCATGTCTTGCATTGGCTTCGTTCCTAATCAGTTCCCCTGCAGCCTCCACACCAGGCTTTCTCACACTTATTTACCATATCTAAACACATTCGTCTTGGTTCACCATGCCTCCTCCCACCTTCAAAGCTCTCATAAACCATTTTTACCTCCCTATGTATAACCAGCCATATCCAGGAATGAACTGGTTAGGAAGAAGTGCTAGGGATTATCGTCAATCAGTGAGAACAGTACAGGCTCTTTCTCCCAAACTCATGATTACTGTACTTCTCGTAGTAAAGAGGTTAGAAGCAGTCCTCATTAACCCCTTCAATCCAGTGTTGTTTTCATGGGTTAGTGTGAAACTGTGTGTGGTACTGTGATGGAATGTGAAGCTGTATGTTGTAGTGTGAGGGTCTGTAGGAGAGTGTGAAAGTGTGGGGGGTAGTGTAAGGGTATGTGGTTTTGTGAGGGGATTATGTGAGGCTGTTTGGGGTAGTTTGAGGCTGTGTGGGAGAGTGTGAAAATGTGTGGGCAAGTGTGAAGGAATAAGGTAGTGTTAGGGCATATGAGGTAGTGTAAGGGTGTGTGGGGTAGTGTAACGGTGTGTGGGGAAGTGTAAGGGTGTGTGGGGTAGTGTAAGGGTGTGTGGGGGTAAGGGTGTGTGGGGGTAAGGGTGTGTGGGGTAGTGTATGGTTCAGTATGAGGGTGTGCAGGGTAGTGTGAGGGTGTGGAAGAATGACAACAGTTTCATCATCAGTAAATCTTAGCAATGGCTTTATCAAGTTAACACTGACAAACTAATGAGGACTGAAAACAACATGGCAGTATAATAAAATTTATTCTCACACATCACAGAGAAGCAACAGAACACATGGAACAACTTTATATTAATAAATAATAATAACTCCATCATTTATTAGCTATGGCTTATTCCTTCCTTTTGATTGCAATGAATTTTTAAAACAATTTATGTTGATAGGTAATGGATTTTCCTAGTAAACCTTTTACTGTAAAATAATTAAATATTATGGTTCACCCCAATCAATCACTACAAGTCTCAAAACGTATACTAGTCTCAATATTAATATAACTGTTTCCTTCATAAGCCTAACACCAAGCAGTTAATGAAAACGTAAAGAAACGAGAACCGACCAAGCAACATTAATACTGATGCTGGCTCCTCACTGCAACTAAAATGGCTTAGTAGGGGCCAACTCCATCACTATGGCTCTATATGCTGGCAACTGAGCAAGACTTGAGATGTCTGTAAAGGTACTCAGTCATTCATCTAGCTAATCTTTGTTGTCTGTATGAATCACAAAACTCACTAAATTACCTGCACTGAGAACCAATGTGACTCAGTTTGCCAAAAGTCTGCACTGTACAGTTTTAAGCAAATATTGTTAGTGTGTATACAACCTTTCATATTTCTGCAATACTGTAGTAAGTGTAAGCTTAAGTAGTACATGCTATAATAAATATCAGCTCTGAGTATTGTAACTTCTGAAAATGTTTTAACATAATCTATGAAAAGTATATGGTTATCTTCCAGACCATTAAACTTGGTGGTTGAAAACCTAAAGGAAAAGTAATAGTTTAATAGTTGCACTTCACTGGTTGATGATGCTAAGAATTTTGAAATCATTTGGAATTAAAGAATTAATTTCTCTGCAACACTTCAGTATTGAGATCAAGTGTCTTCTTACTGTAACTACATAATACTTAGTGCAGTGAGTGGGTCAGCTTCTATACATATTATGCTATGGATTTCCATGTCTTTTTTGCTGTAAATGCACACAGGATGAGAAAATACCTCACCTAAACTCCTGTGTTTTCATCTCAAAAGCTTCCGTATACACAGAACTAGCAAAAGTAAAAAAGAGACTCAGACAAAATTAATCTTCATTATTACACAAAAATCAAAATTCTAAGGACATTAAATACTTTCGGTAACAAATCACCAAATGAAATACAGTCGGAAGGTTGGAAAATTGGCTTTGAGACTGCAAAATAATACACAAAATATTTGCCTAACTACACAAAATTGGTTTAAAAATTTCCCAACAAGCATTTCACGATACAGTATCAACGGAAGCAACTGAGAACACAAAAAGTCCTACCATTTAACGTTTTGCCTAAATGCTGAGAATGTCTAGTACAATTTGGGGTTATTCTACTGTCCCATCATTTCTGAGAAGTGAAGATGTAAAAATATTTAGGCACTTCGGCTGTACTGTTTTAGTTTCAAACATGAATTAACTTTGTAAAAATATAACAGTTTTTGATGCGAAATGGGATTCGTATTTCTCTAGCATTAATCATGTACGGTACTCTGAGGATTTATATATGTGTGTGTGTGTATATATATATATATATATATGTGCATATAAAATATGTATATATACATATATATATATACAGAATATATATATATGTAT